>JAVXUP010001388.1:0-239784 GCA_033070095.1 Escallonia herrerae
CTGTATACGAGGTAACCCCATAATCCCTCCCTTTCCTTTAAGCAAAAAATACACTTGCATGCATGAATTGATGTTATAGTTTGTCAATGAGAATTGGAAGTACATGCATGAATAGATTGCTTTACCGAATGGATTGCTCAAAGCAATCTATACCAGATTTTGGTTTGAAGCAATTTTCCTTGAATTTGTGATTTTCTAACGCAACGCTTTTAAATTGATGGTAGCTTGGTAGTTAGTGGTTTAAACCAAAGGTTTAGTTTCTTCCATAAACCTGTATAGACAAACCAATTCCTGAAATATGGAATACCTTGACAAGTGAAATATGGCATACATTCTCAAGGTGAAGTGATATCAGTAGTCTGTAGTGTCATTCAGTTGTGCATCTCTACATCGGAAACTTTTAACGTAGCATCTGTTACCGTTCTTAATAGGTCTAGGTAGAGTTGTCAAATGGGCCGGGCGGCCCGCGGCCCAGCCCGGCCCGGCCCGGCCCCTTTTTGGCCCGAGTGGTGGCGGCATACATGAACAGTGCTGGCCCGGCCATTTTGGGCTTAGGGCCAGGGCCTGGGCCAGGCCTGAATTTTTCTGAAAAAAGCCCGGGCCCTGCCCGGCCCGAAAAAGCCCGGGCTTGGCCCGGCCCGATAACGGCCCGAAAAAAGCCCGGGCTTGGCCCGGGTCAGGCCCGGCCCGGGTTTGGCCCAGTTCTGGCCCGGGTCAAAGTGGCCAGAGAACTGTTTTTTCTTTTCTTCTTCCAACGACAAGCCCGTGTACGAATAAAAAATGAAAAAAAAGAGGTAAAGAAATAAAGTGACGCGTTTGACCATTTCTAATCGCAACATGGGGATTAAGCTAACTTGACTTGTGGGTGGGTCAAGATTGAGACTTCTTCATCACTTCCACACTTTGCTCTTGAACCCATTTGTGACTGGCCTTCATCACAAAAAATCACCCCTTTTTCAACAAGTTTGCTGCAACAACTACTGTAATACCAAGTCATTAGTGAGAGCACTCTCTGTATCAACAGCAACAAAAATGGTCAAGGCCATTAGGGTTCATGAAGTTGGTGGCCCTGAGGTCCATTTCTCTCTGTCTCTCTCCCGGTATCTGTGTGTATTTGTGTGTGGATATCATACTTAACATATGAAGTTTGCGATTTAATTCGCTGGCTCTTTTGAAAGTAGCCACTAAATATTGAATAACAAGAAAATGCCCAAAAAAAAATTTAAAAAAAATAGGCCCGGGCCTGGCCCAAGCCCGGCCCTAAATGTTGGGCCTAGGGCCTGGGCTTGGACCGGGCCCAGATATCCCCAGAGCCAGGCCCGGCCCGATTGGCAGTCCCCTTGGCCCGGGCCCGGCCCGTTTTGCTCGAGGCCCGATGGGCTTGGGCCGGGCTGGCCCAAGCCCGGCCCATTTGACACCTCTAGGTCTAGGCTTGGGAATCCTTACTTTGTGTGTTTCTGGTTATTTATGCTTATTTTGGAGTATCCTTAGAACTTTGTCCAAAAAATTGACTGAGGCTGTTAGTTTTGTTACCTTCGGTTTTTTATTAGAGTGTTTGGATAAATACTTACTTGGCTTTGGGTTTCATAATGTTAAAGACCGGTGGTTGTGAATTCGGTAAAACCTGAAGCAGGAAAAAAGACAATTTAAACAAGAGGTATTTTGGTTCTTCGAGCTCAACTTAGCTAATTCGATTCGTGCTAATAATTGTTTAGTGCGGAATGATCTCAATTGTGACACGGGTGTTTTCCATTTGTCGAGCTATGTGCTAAACTTCTGATATATGTATAAGTTTGTCATCTGCTTAGAAGAAAATGCAAATTTAGTGGCTTGCTTAAATTTCATTCTAAAGACAGAATGCTGGAGAATAAAAATCTCTTTCCTAAATTTTGTGGAGCTGAACATAACATGCATCTAGCTTAAAGGGACTGCTTTTCCTCTTCTTAAAATTGTACTATTAACTATAATTATGCCACATAGGATTTTAAAAGTTCTCTAATTACGCTACATCATATTTCTGGAACTCATTATATTCTCTATTGTAGATGTCTATATTATCATAATAAGCAACGATTAATTAGTGAAGTTAGAGTGAATTGTATGTTGAATGCATTTAGTTGCACCTCAATTTTGCGTAAAAAGATCTCTTTTGCCTGTAAGTCTTACCTCTTTATGCCACTTCAAGCGATAAAAAAAGAAACAACCACTAGGTTACAAAAGAACGCATTATATTGCATAGATTATGATCACAATTGACATATATAGCTGGTTAAGGAGTTTAAGTACCTCTATCATATGATTATCCTAAATTAACTTCTTGATGCTTAACTCTTTCTTCTTCTTTCACCACAACAGACCAGGCCTAACCCCTTCTTCTTTGACTAATTAAGTTTCTTTGATTATAACAATATAGCTGAAGTATTTAGGCAGTAGCTTGGGAGGTTGTTTTGGAATTCCACATATATTCATTAGAGTAAGTACATGTTTTGGAAGTCACTTTGGGGCTATTGTGCTAAAATAAATGGAGAAGTCACTTTGGGGCTATTGGTCGTTACCCTTACCCTAAAAAATATCTTTTTCCTATGGCAACTTCTGTGGGATAGGCTTCCTCTCTACCAAAATCTTTTCGTCTCATAATATCAAACTCTGATCTATGCCCCATTTGTCTAAGTGATATCGAATCTGTTGATCATTTATTCTTCGATTGTCCGGCAGTGAGACCAAACTGGTTTGGAGGATTAGCAGGATTTCATAGCTGAAATGTTGGAAGATCCTTTACAGAATGGCTGATAGCTTGGATTCAAAACCAATCGGGCTGAAAATCTTTACGGAACAATACCATTCAAATTGTCTCCACCATCTGGTGCATTTTGGATTCATGGAAATAATCTCATCTTCAGACAAATCCCATTCCAGCCTTCCAGTGTTATTGATGGCATCAACTTGCTCTCGCAGAATATCGGGGAAGTTTTCGCTAAACAAAAGATCCCCAAGATTTCTACAAATCTTATCACTTACACGGATTTGGCTCTCCCCGAACCGCGGCCGACTATTCTCACTCGATGCGAGTGCGATGTGATGAGACCCATGCAGATGATCATTGATATATGTTTCAACAAAAACACTTATAAAGCGGGATTATGGATAAGCTGCCAGACTGAGGATGGGTTTCGTTGTGGATCCGCAGCAATATCCTTTCTTGCTTCTGATGACTTGACTACCTTCTCTAAAGGCCTACTAACATCCCTTTCTTGGGCTAAAAAGTACAAATTGTTGCACATTAAATTACTGGCATCTTCCAATTTTTTGCTTGATCAGCTATCAGACACGGCGGACATCCCTGATACTACTGCTCCGATAATGTACGACTTTTGTTACTTATTATCTGATTTTCACCAGTTTAGTTTTGACAAAGCCACGTCGCCCCAGCTCAAGGAATCCAGATCACTAGCTGCTTTTGCCTGTCATGCACGTATCAACGATTTTCAAGACTGGGTGCATGACTTTTTGCCGCAACAAGATCTTTAATTCTTCTACTTTGTGTGCGTCTTTTGTGTACTGTATACATTATTTTGTCTTAACTCTTGTATTATTGACTCGGCGGAGTCTAGTGTGTAAAGCTACACTATGCTTTCTGTATTCACCTCTGGGTGGAAAACACTTATGTTTTTTATGCTATTATGCGTTTCTACCGCACAAAAAAAAAGTTCAACGTACCATTTGTACATATGTATGGAAGTCATGGTGTCATCATCTATGAGCCTCTCGCTTGAAACCGCTCCACAGCACTGAAGTCTTGATGCCATCGTCTTGATGTGCTTGTTGGTTTGAGCTCTACTGCATAGGCAGGAGTTTGGTCGTCCCATGAAGACCCGACTCCTTGGGACCTTTTTTGTATCAGATCGAGTGATGAACTGGTTGGTGTTTCTCAGTCTGATCGAGAGCTTCCCGTAGTGTGATCGTAACCTATTATAAGAGCCGGCGGTGGAGACTTGACCTTTGAGAGCCAAGTTTACATGGACAGAGTTCCATAACTCAAGCTTGGAAGTGATGAACACAGATGAAGAAGCAAAGAATCAGTAAAACAGTAGTATCAAGCTCGATTACAATAATCTAGTGCATTCTTGGCATTTTCCTTCGATGGCAACGTTTGCTGATCTTCTAGTTGCATTTTTAAGCTCTTTACTGATGGGCGTTACCGATGTCAAGTTTTCAGCTGAAATCTGATTGTTTTGTTTGGATACGGCTGCAGGTTCTAAGTTCCAAAATATGGCTTTTGATTAGCCGTTGCAAGATTCTGAGTTTTTCTATCATCCCCTTCGAAACGAGCACAAATGTTCAGAAACACAATATTAAGACAGAGCAGTGCTTAGGAAGCTCTGCTACATTTTAGAGAACTCTGGATTCTTTTGTTTCACATGCATGTGAATAAGTTTGATATTGCTTCTCCCAGTGACTAACTTTGAATCGAGCCAAAGTGTGTACCTTTTTATATATGCACTGTTGACTACTTTCTTGAAAACCCCAGTATATTTCAAGCGTACCCCATTTTGGAAGTATTGGAAACTTAAAAGACAGGCCGGCTATTTCCATCCTTAATAAGCCGCTACACTCTTTCATTTTTCGCAAAATGATTAGCAACAAAAAAGGGTGAAATGGCGTAGATTCTTCAGTAACCTTCATCCCTTGTCTGGGTATCCTTACGAGGACCACATATTGGCGCAGCCCATGTTGCTAATGTAACAAAACTGTGCCTAGAATTGACAAAAATCTTTTATTTTGGCTGTTGGTTTCGAAGTGACAAAATTCCTTGTTTTGGCTGTTGGTTTTGGTGGGGGAGGGGAAGGCTGTAAGGCAGAACAAAACTACGGTGCAAAACATTCCACGCAGCGACATTAGCCAAAAGCATATTCTGGTCAATAATGATATACGGAGTATATATATACTATTGCCAACAGAGACTCCCTGTCCGTTGCACTACCTCCAAAGTGGGTACATATATATGCCTTTGGCTTTGCAGAGAGGTACAACAAGGAAATTGTTGATATATGTCTTGTATTTATGTCCCACATCGGTTACTCACGGAAGGTTGCAACTTGACCCTTAGTATATAAGACATCTTGTCCCACATTGCTTGGAGAGAGAAGATCACTGCTTTCTCCAAGTATAAGTAATGTGTCTTGTATTGTGTTTAAGGCCAAGATAGAAGAGTCCTTCTCTGAGTAGGAAAGATAAAAGAGTTCTTCTCTGAGTAGGCCAAGAGAGGAGAGTCCTTCTCTGGCTTTCCCAAAGAAGAGTCCTTCTTTGGGAAGGCCAAGATAGAAGAGTCCTTCTCTGAGTAGGAAAACAGTTGAGAGATACACGTGAGGGAGCGTTGTAAATCTGACTTGTGCATAGTAGATTTGAGTTCTCTCATATTTCTTGTGTTTTCTTCTTTGGTTATCTTGTTCTATACATATTTATCTAGAATGATTTCGTAACAAGTGGTATCAGAGCTTTCAGTTTAATTTTTAGGCAAAATTAAAATCGATTTCAGAGGATAAATATGTAGAAGACACGACCATGAAGTATGCCTGTGAAAATTCGATGGAAAGACGAATTTTGGCATATGACAGAGCATGATGAAGGATTAGAGTGGCGCGATAGGGAATGCCGAAGCACACATGAAGGAGCAGAAAGTCAATGTGTTCGCGGAGGAGCTAGATGACTTGATCGAGGAAAGGGTCACCCATTTCATGAAGGGGGAGGTGCAACGGCGCAAGGACCTCAAGGGACAAGTTGTGGAACTCCAAGAAGAACTAGCTACTTGTAAAAAGGAGCTTACAAGAGCTACGAGGCATGGGTGTATCGCGGTGCAGCCAAGGCAAAAGAAAATGCCAGAGCCGAGATCGTACGATGGAACGAGAGAGGCAAGGCAGGTGGATAACTTTTTTCGCACTTGGAGCGGTACTTTGAAGCCCTCGACATTGACGAGGAGAAGGTACAGTGGACTGTCGCAAGTCAGGTGGAGCTAATCTTCAATAGATTAGATGACTTGGAGGTAGACAATCAATTAACTGTGCTAGAACGGAAAGTCAATGTGTTCGCGGAGGAGCTAGATGACTTTATCAAGGAAAGGGTCGCCCATTTCACCAAGTGGGAGGTGCAACGGCACAAGGACCTCAAGGGACAAGTCATGGAGCTCCAAGAAGAACTAGGTGCTTATAAGAATGAACTTACAAGAGCTACGAGGCAGGGGTGTATCGCGGTGCAGCCAAGGAGAAAGAAAATGCCAGAGCTGAGATCGTACGCTGGAGCGAGAGAGGCAAGGCAGGTGGATAACTTCTTTTGGCACTTAGAGTGGTACTTTGAAGCCCTCGACATTGACAACGAGGAGAAGAAGGTGCATATGGCAGTCATGTACCTTACGGATACAGCTGCCTCATGGTGGAGGCATCGCTACACGGATGGGTGCGATGTCAAAACGTGGGAGAAGTTCAAGCGTGAACTACAAAGGCAGTTATATCTGGATAGCGTTGATGATAAACCTTCGACGGCTGAGGCAGAAGGGAGCATCTGCGAGTATGTTAAGGAGTACTCGGCTTTGATGCTCAAAATACCAGAGATGTCCGAGAGGCGGCGACTATGCTTTTTCTTTGACGGGTTGCAGTATTGGGTTGCCACAGAGTTGCAGCGAAGGGAACCTCACGACTTGGCTTCTGCCATGATGATTGTCGAGAGGTTAGGAGACTTCAAGCAATGTGAGAGGCTGAGATCTCCAAGGCACGAGCGTGCCAAAGGTAGGGGAGACGGTAGGTCGAAGAGTGGCTCGCCCAAGGCAACCAATGATGAGCGGAATGAGGACGAGGGACGTCGCCGCCATCACAAAGGGGAGAAGAAGCATGGAGGAAGTCGCAAGCAGGGTGACTCTCGTGACTACAAGGCTCATGGAGGCCCTAGAGGAGGATGCTTATATGGTGCAGGTCTGCATTGCGGGAGGTATTGCCCGCACAAGGGAGTCATCAAGAACGTTGATTTGAGGATCTGCAGATGGACAGGGAAGAAGGACTTCAACATCATCGACATGGATGAGTTTGGGGTGGTGCTTGGGATGGACTTCATGAAGAAGTCGAGCACTGCGCTCAATCCATATTGCAGGGTGATGATGATGATAGTAGGTAAAGAAGGCCAACCAGAGTGGATGATCTCGTTGGTGTCCAAGGATGGGGGCCAACGCACGTAAGGGGATTACTGTGTTACAGCTGGACGAGGGATTGACGCTATGCTACTTTGAGTGGCAGATGGGGCCGAGGACCTACGCAGTTGATATGCTCACAAAGACGATCAAGACAGAGAAGTTCAAGCATTGCTTGAACTTGATTCATCTTCTTTCTTGCTGAGTTCAAGGTGGAGTGCATTCCTACCTTTAAAGGGGATGCAAGGTGGAGTACATAAAGAAGGTACTGAAGGCATATTTCGCTTTTCTCATGGAGTGGTTTGTTAATACAAGCCAAGGTGGAGATTGTTGATATATGTCTTGTATTTATGTCCCACATCGGTTACTCACGGAAGGTTGCAACTTGACCCTTAGTATATAAGACATCTTGTCCCACATTGCTTGGAGAGAGAAGATCACTGCTTTCTCCAAGTATAAGTAAGGTGTCTTGTATTGTGTTTAAGGCCAAGATAGAAGAGTCCTTCTCTGAGTAGGAAAGATAAAAGAGTCCTTCTCTGAGTAGGAAAGATAGAAGAGTCCTTCTCTGAGTAGGTCAAGAGAGAAGAGTCCTTCTTTGAGTAGGCCAAGAGAGGAGAGTCCTTCTCTGGCCTTCCCAAAGAAGAGTCCTTCTTTGGGAAGGCCAAGATAGAAGAGTCATTCTCTGAGTAGGAAAACAGTTGAGAGATACACGTGAGGGAGCGTTGTAAATCTGACTTGTGCATAGTGGATTTGAATCTCTCATATTTCTTGTGTTTTCTTCTTTGGTTATCTTGTTCTATACATATTTATCTAGAGTGATTTCGTAACAGAAATGTTGAAGAGTCCGTAAAGCCATTTGCCTTTCTCAAGTAAAGTCTGTTTGATCTACTGGTTTTGATTTCCCTTTTCTTGATTTTAGCTAAAATTCCTAGAAAATAATGCTTTTTTCTTTCCAAGATATTTGGCCACTGGCTCTTTCACCAGTTCTGGATATGTAACATTGTTGAGTTGCTAGTGCCCTAGCATACTCGTTGTTAAAGCTCCTCAAGGCTTCTAATCGTGGTATTGGTTATTAACATTTTTCTTTTCACTGATGTCATGTCAAAGTGAAGCGTTTGTGTCACATAGAATTCAACGGATATCAAGCTAAGATACCTCCCACGGCGGGCTATTGTTCTTAATTTCCTTCAAACTCTACACAAGCAAAAGTTGAGACCAATGCAACAAGGTGGAGCACAGACAGCTTTCATGGCAATGTGTCACGGGCTGCCCCTTGCACCCGCCTAGCACAGCGCCCCCGCGCCCATCCAGCTCAGCGCCCCCGCACCCTTCCAACAGGCGCCCATGCGCCCTCACAAGTTCCTCAAGTCTCGCTCCCATGCGCCGGTCAAGCACAGCGCCCGCGCGCCCAATTGCAGTGCCCGCGCACGTCAAAAGCCAACAGTGAAGATCTAAAGATCCAGGCGTGCGTTTTTGCTCAATTTTGGTGGAGACCACCGTTGTATATATTTAAGTTTCCCTGTAAAATTTCAAATCATTTCGAGTTGTATTTCTCTAAAAAGGGGCACTATGACTCATCGCACATAGTTACGTCTACTACTGTCACTTTGATTTTTCCTCCTAATGGTACTATATGGGAGTCATGCACACCCATACCCGAGAGTCCCTTGCTTTGTTTTAGCTTGCCTGTCTAGCTAGATTGCACACTGTGGATACAAACAAAGCCTTTTGTAAGTTGTAATGATGTTATTGAAGTAATGAAGATATTTGTGACCGTTTTGCCCTCGTGTTGAAATTTACTCTTTGTGCACTGTTTTATGCGATGTTGATGCACTGCTTGCTTTAAATTGTTGGGATTGGTTGGCGGACTCTTCTTGCGAGCGGCAAGTCGAGTGCCACACACGGTTTCCTTGTGCCATCAAGGGCCACCGTGTGTCAGGTGGTATCAGAGCCAGGTTGCCCAAGGGACCGTGGCTTCAGCTAAGAAAATATTGTGGGATAGTTTGCTGAGAAAAACTATGGCCAACACGAAAGAGAGAATCGATGCTTTGGAAGCACATATACATGACATGTTCAAGAGTGACCAGGATGCTCCGGGCATCCTGAAGCAATTTTCCCTTCGCCTTGATGCGTTGGAAGTGAATCTTGAAGCCACTGATAATACCCGATATGCTGAGAGCATGGAATGGGAGGGGAAGTTTCAGGAGCTTCAAGATCGAGTGGAACACCATGCACGGCACAGTGAAGGTATAGACTGGGAGTCTAAATTTCAAGAACTCCAGGATCGAGTGGAGCTTCTTAGTCGTGTAGTGGTTAACACACCCGCTGGGGGTGTGGAGCACTCGTCGAGGCCCCGAGTGCCAGAGCCCAAGAGTTACGGGGGAGCCCGTGACGCCAAGGAATTAGAAAATTTCCTTTTCGATATAGAACAATACTTTCGAGCCATCAGAGTAGACTCGGAAGCGACAAAGGTGTCGATGGCTGCCATGTACTTGGTTGGAGATGCCAAGTTATGGTGGCGGAAGAAGTACGCAGAGATCGAAGATGGGTCTTGCGTCATAAACACATGGGAGATACTCAAACGTGAGCTAAAGAGTCAGTTTTTCCCAGAAAACACCGCATTCAACGCGAGAAAAGCGTTGCTGGAATGCAAGCACACCGGATCGGTCCGGGAATATTGCCAGGCATTTTCTGCCTTGATGTTGGACATCAGTGACATGTTCGCAGTCGACAGACTCTTCTTCTTCATGGAAGGGTTAAAACCATGGGCTCGCACCGACCTTGATAGACGTCGGGTGAACAACCTTAATGAAGCCATCATCGCTGCCAAGAGCCTTTCAGATTACAACTCCGAGCCACAGAGACCCCCTCAGAGAGGAAATTCAAGCAGAGGTATTGGTGGCAAGAAGCCAGGGGGTCCAGTGCCAAACCAAAGTTGGGGCAGTAAAAGCAGTTGGGCGTCAAACTCTTCTACCCAACAGAAGAGTGGAGTTGGGTTCAAAGCCAAGCCTGACGCTAGCACCAGTGGAGAAGTGAAGAAACCTCCTTTCAGGGGTTGCTTCTTGTGCCAAGGACCGCACGTGATCGCTAACTGTCCGCAGCGACAGATGATGAATGCCTTCTTTGACAACATTGGGTAGGTGCAACGTGGGGAACAATCTGGCTCTCGACCAAGGCATCCACCAACAGATGAGCAAACAGACACACAAGATTATGAAGAGGAAGATGCCGTCGGGGCCTTTCCTCAGTGGTGTAATGCGGTGACAACACAGGTTGGGAACCCCAAAAAGAGCTTGACTGGGAAAGAGCCTAAAGACATGCTGCCAAAGAAAAAGGGTGATGTGCCAGGAAAAGGCTTGATGTAAGTGGACATCAAGGTTAACGGGAAGGCCATCAGGGCCATGGTGGACACAGGAGCTACCCATAATTACATTTCTAGCACCGAAGTGGAAAGATTGGGTCTAACTCTAGAAAAAGGGTGCGGACGGGTGAAGGCTATCAACTCCGCCGCACAGCCAGTAGCTGGGATAGCGAGATATGTTTTGATCAAGATTGGCCCATA
The DNA here is from genome assembly GCA_033070095.1 of Escallonia herrerae. NCBI lineage: Eukaryota > Viridiplantae > Streptophyta > Magnoliopsida > Escalloniales > Escalloniaceae > Escallonia > Escallonia herrerae. Next base: position 10,737 of record JAVXUP010001388.1, read on the forward strand.
CAAAGGAAGGACCAACTTTGCAGTAGTCATCATGGACGACTTTAAACTGATCCTTGGGTTGGAGTTTCTGCGTGACACAAAGACCACATTGATGCCATGTACCAACTCGCTAGTCATGCTTGGGAATAAACCGTGTGTCATCCCAACTATATCTTCTAGGGCGGGAGAGCGTTCTATCTCAGCCCTCCAGTTGAAAAGGGGATTAAAACGGGATGAAACAACCTACCTTGCCATGCTACGGTGGGACGAAATTGAAGAAGTATCGGGACCATTACCGAAAGAAGTTAAAGTGATATTAAACGACTTTGAAGATGTGATGCCTGATGAATTGCCGAAGAAATTGCCACCTAGAAGGGCAATTAACCATGAGATAGAGCTCGTGCCAGGCACGAAGCCACCCGCCCGAGCTCTGTATCAGATGTCACAACCAGAACTTGCTGAACTTAGAAAACAATTGACGGAGTTGCTAGATGCGGGTTTGATCACTCCAGCGAAGTCGCCTTACGGTGCACCAGTCCTCTTCCAGAAGAAACAAGATGGTTCCTTGCGGATGTGTGTGGACTACAGGGCGCTAAACAAGGTGACTATTCGGAAAAAAGTATCCTATTCCTTTAGTCACCGACTGTTTTGATCAGCTTAGTAGGGCGAGAGTGTTTACCAAGTTGGACTTGAAGTCTGGGTATTGGCAAGTCCGAATTGCCGAAGGTGACGAGGCGAAGACAACTTGTGTCACCAGATACGGTGCGTATGAGTTCCTGGTCATGCCATTCGGCTTGACCAACGCCTCGGCCACATTTTGCACCTTGACAAATCAGGTTTTGCGGGACTACATTGACGATTTTGTAGTGGTGCATCTCGATGATATTGTGATCTATAGTTCCAGCTTGGACGAGCATCTGAAGCACTTGAGGAAGGTGCTTGCCCGACTGAGAGAGCACGAGCTATACGTGAAGCTGTCGAAATGTACTTTTGCCCAGACCAAGATTAAATTCTTGGGCCATGTGATAGAACAGGGTCAGATAAGGATGGACTCAGCTAAAGTTCAAGTGATACAGGAGTGGCAGCCGCCAACGAATGTTTCAGAACTGAGATCTTTCCTTGGATTGACCAACTATTATAAGAAGTTTGTCCGAGATTATTCGAGAATGGCCCATCCCCTAACCGAACTTTTGAAGAAGAGCAATGTTTGGGAATGGTCCAAGGAGTGTCAATCGGCCTTCTCGGCTATGAAGCAGGCTATGTCTGAAGATCCGGTACTTGCTCTCCCTGATGTGTTGAAGTCCTTTGAAGTTCATACAGATGCTTCTGACTTTGCACTAGGAGGGGTTCTAATGCAAGAAGGTCACCCGGTGGCATATGAGAGTAGGAAGCTCAACGAAGCAGAACGTCGCTACACCACTCATGAGAAAGAGTTGCTCGCGGTAGTACACTGTCTCAGAATTTGGAGGCACTACTTGCTTGGTTCTAGCTTCATAGTGCAGACGGACAACACTGCAGTGAGCCACTTCTTGAGTCAATCTAAGCTCACCTCAAAACAGGCCAGGTGGCAGGAACTTTTGGCAGAATTCAACTTCATGCTCGAGTACAGGGCAGGCTCAACCAACAGCGTAGCAGACGCCCTCAGCAGGAGAGCCGAACTAGATCAGGTAGCATTGATGGCCATGAATGCTATTGTTAGAGCAGATAGCCGAGTTGCCATCAACATCGGAAAGAAGATCAAGAAGGCCCTTACCAGGGATCTGGTTGCCCAACAACTACTGAAACTGATCGAGAGCGGTAAAACTCAATAGTTTTGGCAAGAAGATGGTTTGCTGATGACCAAAGGAAGACGGGTATACGTTCCCCGAGTCGATGATCTGAGACGAACATTGATTCGAGAATATCATGACACCCTTTGGGTAGGCCATGCCGGAGGAGAAAGAACATTAGCTCTCCTTCAACAAGGTTACTACTGGCCCCAAATGGGGGATGAAGTGCAAGAGTATGTGAAAACATGCCTTACTTGTCAGCAGGACAAGGTGGAGCGTAAGAAGAAAGCAGGGTTACTACAGCCGCTGCCAGTCCCCAAGAGACCGTAGGAGAGTGTGTCATTGGATTTCATCACTGGTCTGCCGAAGGTTGAAGACTTAGGCACAATTCTTGTTGTCGTTGATCGGTTTAGCAAGTATGCGAGCTTTATCGCAACACCCAAGTATTGCTCAGCCGAAGACACAGCGTAACTTTTCTTTAAGTATGTGGTGAAGTATTGGGGAATGCCTCAAGACATTGTCAGTGATCGGGACTCCCGCTTCACTGGAAACTTTTGGACTGAACTCTTTAAGTTATTCGGATCCCAACTTTCGATGAGTTCAAGTTATCATCCAGAATCAGACGGTCAGACGGAGCGGTTCAATTCCATGTTAGAATAGTACCTCCGCCATTTTGTCAGTGCAACACAGAAAAATTGGGTCAAGCTACTGGATGTTGCCCAGCTGTGTTTCAACTCACGCAAAAGCTTTTCGACAGGGAAGAGTGCTTTTGAGATTGTAAATGGACAACAACCGTTACTACCCCACACGGTAAACGTCCCCAATGCCCGGAAATCCCCAAGGGCCATAAGCTTCAGTAAAGAATGGAGGCAGAATATAGATCTAGCTCACTTCTACCTTGAGAAAGCAGCCAAAAGAATGAAGAAACACGCCGACAAGAACAGGAGATCTCAAGAGTTTAACGTGGGCGACAAAGTTATGGTTAAGCTACTGCAACAAGATCGCAAATTTCTAAGGGGAAGAGACTCTCGTCTTTTGCAGAAATATGAGGGACCCCTGACTATAGTGAAGAAGATAGGCAAGATGGCTTACAAAGTTGATCCGCCTCATTGGTGGAGCCGCCAGCTCCATCCCGTCTTTCACGTCAGCATGTTGAAGCCATTCTATGAAGACACAGCCGACCCCTCCAGGGGTCAAATCAAGAGACAAGGACTCAAACCCAAAGCAGCAGGAAAGCGAGTTGCCGAAGCTATTTTGAATGATAGAGTGATTATAGCTTCCCGCAAATGCCATCAGGAGTACCTAGTCAAGTGGCAGGGACATATGGATGAAGAAAACACTTGGGAACGAGCAGCAGACTTATCAGCCTACGCCGACAAGATTGAAGCCTACCACATGCAGAAGTTGACGAGGGCGTCAACAGATCTAGTGGGGGAGAATGTCACGGGCTGCCCCTTGCACCCGCCTGGCACAGCGCCCCCGCGCCCATCCAGCTCAGCGCCCCTGCGCCCTTCCAACAGGCGCCCATGCGCCCTCACAAGTTCCTCAAGTCTCGCGCCCATGCGCCCGTCAAGCACAGCGCCCGCGCGCCCAATTGCAGTGCCCGCGCACGTCAAAAGCCAACAGTGAAGATCTAAAGATCCAAGCGTGCGTTTTTGCTCAATTTTAGTGGAGACCACCGTCGTATATATTTAAGTTTTTCTGTAAAATTTCAAGTCATTTCGAGTTGTATTTCTCTAAAAAGGGGCACTATGACTCCTCGCACATAGTTACGTCTACTATTGTCACTTTGGTTTTTCCTCCTAATGGTACTATATGGGAGTCATGCACACCCATACCCGAGAGTTCCTTGCTTTGTTTTAGCTTGCCTGTCTAGCTAGATTGCACACTGTGGATGCAAACAAAGCCTTTTGTAAGTTGTAATGATGCTATTGAAGTAATGAAGATATTTGTGACCGTTTTGCCCTCGTGTTGAAATTTACTCTTTGTGCACTGTTTTATGCGATGTTGATGCACTGCTTGCTTTAAATTGTTGGGATTGGTTGGCGGACTCTTCTTGCGAGCGGCAAGTCGAGTGCCACACACGGTTTCCTTGTGCCATCAAGGGCCACCGTGTGTCACAATGCAACGACGATATCTCGTGGTTTTAGAAGCCATGAAGGCTGTGACATGATTTTTTTTATTGAAAAAAAGGCTGGACCGTAAGGCTCTAATCCAACCGGCAGGAAGTATTGCGCCTCGGGGACCTACAAGGCCGCCACATACATCTGAACCCTCGATTCCCGCACCTATGTCGGGGCCGAAGCGTACAAGGACCCGTGTGTGGAGCACATGCAGGGGGAGGACGTAAGTTTGTCACCAACAAGTGCGGCGGGCATGATTTGAACCCAGGTGAAAAACCTGAATTGGGATCCTGGAAACCGCTGAACCAACCCTTGTTAGCAAGGCGGTGACATGATGACAGGCGGTAAAAGTGATAGAGATGTCACTTACTTCGGTTGGTGCTGTTTATATATGTACCATGTTGCCTCTTGGGACATTTTTTTTATTGCAACCCTAGACATCATTGTTCTTATTATAACATTATATACATTGTGAGCCCATTATCTAACAGGTTAAAATTTTGAAATAAATAATAATTTAACATAATTTCATAGTTCCAGTTTCACAAAATTATATTTCTGCTTGCACATTTAGTTTCCCTTATCATGAGTTTTTTCCCCTACATGATACTATTTTAAAACTTAATTACCAATTTACTTCATTTTGAAACTTATCGCATATCACACTTTTGAAAATCGCGATTTGAAACTAAGACTTTAAAGTAGAAATCGAGGTTTAAAATCACGTTTTTAGTGTATATATATGTTTTAATTTCCATTTTAAATTACGTAGAAAATGAAAAAAAGAAATGAAAATGTGGTTCTAAACCACGTTTTCTACTTAAAGTCATAATTTCATAGTTCCAGTTTCACAAAATTATATTTCTGCTTGCACATTTAGTTTCCCTTATCATGAGTTTTTTCCCCTACATGATACTATTTTAAAACTTAATTACCAATTTACTTCATTTTGAAACTTATCGCATATAACACTTTTGAAAATCGCGATTTGAAACTAAGACTTTAAAGTAGAAATCGAGGTTTAAAATCACGTTTTTAGTGTATATATATGTTTTAATTTCCATTTTAAATTACGTAGAAAATGAAAATAAGAAATGAAAATGTGGTTCTAAACCACGTTTTCTACTTAAAGTCGTGGTTTCAAACAACGATTTTTACTTTAAAGTCGTGATTTTAAATCGTAATTTTTAAAAGTGTGGTATGCAAGTAAATAAATTTTAAAATTGAGTAAATTGATAATTAAATTTTAAAATAATATTATTTAGAAAAAAAATCTCCTTATCATGGTGCAAATGGTCGATTTGCACGTGCCAAGAAAAAGTGTCTGCTCATTGCATATCATCCTTTCCGTATTGCTTAGGGTCATTTGGGTTTGATAGCTCAAAACCGGCTAAACAAATTGAAAGAAGTGGTTAACTAGTCACTATTTGAGAGGCACTCACTAATATTCTGTGTGTTAATGGCTCAACCTCCAACATTGCCCTCTCACATTATGCTGTCGTAAAGCGACATGTCAATTTTTGGCATGTTAATTCTCCGTTCTATATATTCGTGTGTTATATTTGCTGATTATACTTGTGACACTAACAACATCAATTTGGTCCGAACCCCCATGCAACTCTATTTTGAAAGAGATCTTCCGTGATCCCATGCATATATTTCATGGTTAGTTTGATCACGGCTATACACTTGTACCCCGTCAGTATTTTCTCGCAAAACATATTTTTTGGTCAAAAGAAAGAAAAACACACGTGGATTAGAATAAAAGGATTTAATCATGCTAAGTAACTAATTAAAATTATTCGACGACTAAGACATGCCTCACCCACCATGAAAGGAAATAATTGAATGTTCGTCCTTTGCAAAGAGAACAAGCTTTCAATCTTTAGTGGTACAATTTTGAATTGCATTTCAAGCCTTTGACAATTAAGGTGGGACATGGCACGCAATATATTTTCATTTCAAGTCTTTGATTGATAATTAAAGTCAGAGACCTGACATGCTTGCACATCATTCATAAATCTCCCAAGGTAGAGTTGTCAATGGGCCGGGCTTGGGCCGGCCCGGCCCAGGCCCAGCGGGCCTCCAATGAAATCGGGCCGGGGCCGGGCCTAAAACCTAGGATATATGGGCCCAGTCCAAGCCCAGGCCCTAGGCCCAATATTTAGGGCCGGGCTTGGGCCGGGCCCGGGCCCAATCCAAAATTTTTTTTCCTTTCTTCCCAACTTTTTATTATAAAGACTTCTTCTTCAACAAAGGGCAAAGTTTTTGTAAACGGACCACTGAGTATACAATCACTTTTTTCACGAATTAACCCCCTTTCGAAAAGGCAAATTGATGTTGATTGACCATTAATCACGGATTAAGTACAAAAACTAGTTGTTCTAGCTCACACATACTGATTTTAAGTGCAAAATTCAATCTCTTTCGTAATATGGTGTAAAACCTGTAAATGTCAAAGAAAAATAGAGTAGATCAAACAAAAACAATAACGAGATCGATGAAGATAAAATAACATCTTTTCTTGTTACATTCAAATTCTTTGGTCATTTAAAGAAACATGAGATTATTCTTCAAGGCTCTTTAACACGTCACCCACTTCATGAAATTAAATTTAGAATTCAATCACCTCTTTTGGTTTGAAACAAAAAGAATACATAATTTTTATTTATGTTTAGAATACATGATAATTGTTTTTATAATTATTCCCTTAGCTTGTGATGTAGAACACAAAGCAAATTCTATAAAATACATTAAATAAAAGCCCACTCAGAAATCATCAAAAATACGTCACAGTCACCACACACCCATACTTCTCTGCGTATGTTAAAGAAAATACTGATCATATGAATTCAATAACACCTCAAAAATTATTAATTTAACTAAAAATATCCAAAATATAAAAAAAATAATAATGTAATAAAATAGACTTCAAAAAAAATAGAAAAGAAAAAAAATTAGGGGGGGGGGGGGGCTAACGGGGCGGGGCCGGGTCGGGCCGGGCCAAACCCGGGCCATTTTAGGGCCGGGCCAAAAAAGGGCCGTTTTAGGGCCGGGCCCGGGCTCGGGCCAGGGCCCGTTTCTCAAAGAATTCCGCCTGGCCCAGGCCCAGGCCCAGGCCTAAGCCCTAAGGGTTAGGGCCAGCCCGCGGGCCACCCGGCCCTTTTGACATCTCTATCCCAAGGACACGTAGCACATTGTCTTACAAGCAAAGACTTTTTGTCAAGCCCGGAGAGACACATTTGTACTAATACAACAAAAGTGGATTATTACTAGGAGATGTCACACTGACAAGCTGTGACTTTTGCCACCTTAAACACAGGGTGGCATATGAGGGTGGAAGAGCAAGGAGAAAACCATCTAAATCGTCCGTTTTGGGATCAATGAAAGAATCTATCTGAGAAGGAGGTTCCGAGCGGACGAATACGTCTAAAAGATGATGAACTTAATTAAGAATATGCAAAAGAGCATGTATGATAACAGAGCAATGTTTAGAGACTTTTTTTTTTTGTTGGTAATAGGTCCTTTTATTACCTTGAAAGCCCAACATACAAGTTTTCTATTTTGTACATTTTTTTCTCAACAGATTAATACAAGGAAATACACAAAATCAAATTTGCAAAATTGTAATAGGAATATTGCAGTTGGAGCATAGTTGTTGGTTATCCATTGATGGTTTCATCTTTTTCCAACTCAGAACCATATAGAGGATCCAATGCTCAATTTCAGCAATAATTCTATCAACATCATTTTGTTGGCTTGCAAATATCCTTTGATTCCTTTCTTGCCAGTTCCCATAGACTGTTGCAGCCATCACTAACTTACTCAATGAAGCTCTGAAACTCTTACCTCTGAATTTCTTGGTTGCATAGTGAAGAAATTATGACCATTGATGAAATGCAACTCTGATTCCCAGCTGATTCAATACCCTATCCCATATTTCTTTGACAACTGGGCATGCCATAAACAAATGCTCGTGTGTCTCTTGCTGCTGTAGATAGTAACAACATGTATCTTCAACCACCACATTCCATGCTCTTAACTTGTCCCTTGTTCTCAGTTTCTGTTTGCAGAGCATCCATAATATGCATGCACATTTGGGAATACGTCCAAGGAACCACACTATTTTCCACCATGTAGGTTGTTCTTTGCAAGTTCTTATAGTATTCCAAGCAGATTTTATACTGAACTTACCATTCTCTTGGTAAAGCCAAACTACTTGATCTTTTTCATTTGCGTTAACAGAAATATGAGTAGGTAATCGATCAAGCAATGCTCTGAGTTGTTGAGATCTTCTAGGATTATTCCATCCATTGCTCCACCAAACATCCTTTACCTTTATATCCACAGAGAGAGCTACATCATATATTATTCTATGTCCAAATTTATGCACAATAGGACCTTTAAGAAACCAGAACCAAGTAGCCCCACCATTGCCAACCTTATATTTGATAGCATCTTGCCATAGACTTCTTAACTTCATTATTTTTCTCAATGTCCATGATAGATCCATAGTTATCTTAAAGTGCCAAAATTTTTGATTTTTTAAGATATAATTATGACTCCATCTTACCCAAAGAGTATCCTTTTTTACTGCAATATCCCAGATATATTTAGAGACTGCAGTCTTGTTCCATTCTTGAAGCCTTTTCAATCCTAATCCACCCTTTCTCTTTGGTAAACAGACATCTTCCCATGCTACTTTGGCCCCAGTGCACTTCATATCTTGCCCATGCCATAGGAAGCTTCTGATTTTAGCTTCTACTTGAGTTATTATTTTCTTTGGTAATAGAAAGATAGAACTCCAGTAGATTTGCATACTAAAGAGAACTGATGTAGCCAACTGCATTCTACCAGCATAAGAGAGATGCTTCACATCCCAACTCTCAATCTTTTTAGAGAGTTTATCAATTAGAACTTGACACTCAGCTACCTTGAGTTTAGTAGTTATTAAAGGTACTCCCAAATAGGTAACAGGGAGAGCCTTCAGGTATTCCCAAAATATGAGTCAACTGCTCTTTGGTTCCTTCACTTAGACTAGCCATGAATACTAAGCTCTTTTGCAAATTTGGTAAAAGCCCAGACATTTGACCAAAATCCTTGATTGCTTGCTTGATTAGAGTTATAGTGTGCACATTTGCCCCTGCTAGGATGAAGAGGTCATTAGCAAAGCATACATGGGTGATCTTTGTTTTTCACATCTTGGATAATATGTAAACCCTGTTTTCCTTGATATATCCTCCAATAAGCAAGATAATACTTCCATCACTAGAAGAAAGAGATAAGGGGACATAGCGTCACCCTGTCTCAATGCCCTTTTACTGCTAAAGTATCCTTCCAAAGATCCGTTCAAGCTAACAGAGAATTTTGCACTTTGAACACATTCCATGACCCACCAAATATATATCTCTGGGAAATCCAAGATTTCCATTACCTGCTTCAAGAATTCCCATTCAACAGTATCATAAGCTTTTTGAATATCCACCTTGATGGCACATCTAGGTTTGCCTTCATTCCTATGGTAGTTCCTCACTAGCTCCTGCATCAACAGTTTGTTATCTCCAATATTCCTTCCTTTCACAAAAGCTGATTGATTCTTACTTATTATGGAAGGAAGAACCATTTGCATTCTTTTACACATCATCTTTATGATACACTTATAGATCACATTGCAACAAGCAATGGGTCTAAAATCCTTCATGGTGTTAGGCATAGGTACCTTAAGAATCAAGGTGAGTGCAATGTTATTGAAGATTTTTATGGCTTTTCTTTTATGGAAAAAAGACAGCACAGCCTTTGTCACATCTGATCCAACTATATCCCAATTTTTTTGAAAAAATTCTGCATTATATCCATCTGGACCTGGAGCCCTATTAATTCTGAGAGCAAATATAGCTTCCTTTACATCACTTGCATCATAAGGAGCCCTCAAGAGTGCCTGATATTCATTAGATAGTTTCCTTTGCATTATTCTCTGCAGAGTATTTTGAGTATGCCTAGCAGGTCTCTTAGATGCACTAAGAAATGTTGAAAAGTAATTCACAGCTTCCTTGTGCACATCTTTTTCCCCATGCACTTGCATTCCCCCAGAGGTCTGAATAGACAAGATCTTATTATGAGCTGTGTGGATTTTTAACTTTTTGTGGAAGTGGGAATTATTCCCTATCACCTAATTTTACTTCCTTTACTCTAGCTTTTTGATGATAGAAACTTTCTTCAGCAGTGAGTAAATCATAGTATTCCACATGAAGTTACTTCACTCTTTCATTGAGGCCAGGTCTTATGTCCCCAGACATCAATTGGTGTTGGCTATCTTGTAATTGTTGTAACTTCCCTACTACTTTAGCAACAGTGTTACTATAATGGGCCTTATTCAGCTGCTTTAGTTCAGCCTTTAGTGTTCTTAGCTTCTGATAGAGATTATGCACCTCATCCCCTTGTGTTGGTGCCTCCCATGAGGCAGAGGCACCAACACAAGGAAATGACTTGCTTAGACAAGGAAATGACCAAGGTTAGAGGCCTTAAGGAGAAAAGTATCGTTACATACGCCCTAATGCCTTCGGGGCAACAAGAGCTGAGCCAACCTTAGCCTCAGATTTACTATCCTAACACTTAACCCCTCCTAATCCCCAAATGATGATCAATAGAGAGCAATTGATGGACCTCATTAATTAGAGAGTCAGTCGGCCAAGGTGTTAGATGCATCGGCCGACCTTGTTATTCAAAACATTATCCTAACTAAATTGATATGAGCTTTCTTTTTCCAAGAGGTCATAGAGTCCATGATGTTGCTACTTTTAGCGGCAAATTCATTCAATCGATATTTGAACATATAGATTGTTTCACAATTCAATGCGAAGAGCTGGCCGGCGTTGAATTCTCTAAGTTAAGGTTATTTCCTAACTCTCTTTATGATACGACTTTCACCTAATATATTGACTTGCCCCCAAACTCAGTCTATTTTTTGAACTAGATGAAAGATCTCTTTGTTGCTTAGTTCTATAAAACGGACCCATAAGCCTCTATCACTGATATGGCTAATTAAACTCTACTAGTAAACTAGGAATCAGTAGCTAATTTTCACGGACTGATTCAAACAGGCAAAACACAGAGTCAAAGTTAATTTTCCTGAATGCAAGTTTATGGAGTTAAGAGGATCAAGTTTGAAGAAATAGAATTTTATGACCTGTTCAAGCTTAGTGACAAGGCCTCAAGATACGAGGAACTACTGCCAAGTAAGAGATATAGGATGAAGTCTTCTAAAGACACTTACTATAAGGAACCCAAAACTAGGGTTTACGCAATAGAAGACTAGCCTAAGGTTGAATTGGCAAAAAATATTGCCAAGAAGCCATATAACTGCAAGATTGTCGCTTGGCCTAAGAAAGCCCGATCTTAGTTTGGTTGAGGAAACAGATGAGAACAAAGTTAAACCTTTGACATCACCAAGGCCGATCAAATTTTTGATCATATGCAGAACGATGGTGTTCCAAAGCCAAAGAAATTGAGGAATAGAGCTTACTGCAAACAGCAATCATGATAAGTGGACTAATTTGACTGAACATCGTATCACATTTCGGGATTTGACACATGAGAAGATCAAGACCGGCCTAGTCAACTTTGTAGAAAAGGCCAAGGATTACAAGATTGACATAGATCTATTTTAAGCTACCGATCTACATCTCCCTATCAACAGTATTGAGTTTTTCTGAAAAAAAAAACTTTGGATAGACTAGTGGGACAAAGAAATATAATTTCTCGAGAAAGACGGGTCGATAGTCACTTCGGCAGGGAGAGTGATCTTAGAAGTCCATTATTGGGACCGACACTTCCCAATCAAGGAGAAACAATGGTACTGTGATGCGAAAGTAGCTTAAAAACTACAAAAGATAAGAGCATCAGTCCAAAAAAAACCGTCAACGAAGAAACTAACCAACGAAAGTGGATAATACTACTCATGATCCTAGTAGAGGATCCCGAGTACCAGGAAGATGAAATAACAAAAATGGCTTATTGGATGGAGCAAGTGAATGCCTCCCATAAAATGAGCATGTTCTACTTACTCAGGAGAGTATGTGCTCGGCCTGCCGATATTCCCTAGCCAAACCATTAGCGGAAGAAGTAAGGGCAAATCTTGTTTGACTTAGAAATAGCAAAAGGTATGCATTAAAGAAATGTGGGACAAGTACATGAAGATTAAAAAAAATCGAGCACAGAGTCAGTTCCCAACACCAATAGCTAGTCAAAAGAAAGTAACTCTAAGATAAAGTAGGATTCTCTAGATACTGAGATAACTCAGGTCTTGACTAAGGACGATCAGGGCCACCCATAATAATCAACCCCAATCAAGCCACCAGATTGACAAATCTCAGAGACTATGACGATCTCACCAAGCCCCTATCCTCTCCAGGTCCCAGAAGAAGAGGCTCCAAAAGTTTCAACAAAGCCAAAGGCAAGAAGTCTGAAGGGAAAATTACAAAAAAATGGGTTTTGGGGTAAAATATTTGTAGATGAGGGGTTTATTTTGGAAAATTGTAAAAAAGTGGGGTGACTTTTCAAAATTTCTGAACAATGGGTAGACTTAAGAAAAAATGGGTTTTTTAAAATCAACTAATCTGGACTTCCCATATTACCCTTCCCGCCAAAATCGTTGACTACTGTTCTGGTACAAGTTGTTTTCTGCAATAATGCAAGTACGGTTATGCAAAAATACTTGTCAGTTTCTGCAGATATACAAGTCGTTTCTGCCATTTGAACCGATGCAATATTAACTTTGCCTAAAAGAAGGGCTTATATTAGAACACCCAAAGATTTACCTGATATGAACATAAATCTTGACAGATTTATGGGAGTCATTCCGAAATGACATTGATTCTCCGTAAAACCTATGCTGAAAAATCACTCAGACTAATCTCATTAGTACTCTAATTACTTTTAATCAACACTCAATCAAAGAAGCTGTTTCCAAGAACACCCAGATTAGGTTTTATCTAAACTTATATTTTCTTCTGACTGTAAATTTGTATTTCCTAAGATACTTTTGAGATGCATAAAACTATAGAGAGTTTTGGGGTAATACTTTAATGAAGACCAATAGTGCTTGAAATTTGGGAGCAATGTTATCTTCATCGCCAGTATAGACAACAAACCATTCAATGTTCCCTTCATCGCCAGTATAGACAAATGATGGTGCTCCATGGTGCCAATAATGATCATTAGTAAGATACTTTTGGTAGAAGATTTTGGAGCTCTTGGGTTGGAATATGAAGTGGTCTAAAAAAATAAATTTTGTATGGAAATATTGGTTTTGTTTTGTTGGCTTGTTTTGCAAGTGAAATTTGATAGGCATTAGCGAGAAAGTATGCTGACATTGATTCAAAATCTATGTATATTGTACCCCACCATGTTCATATCAGGTACATCTTTGAGTGCTCTAATATAAGTCATTCATTTAGGCAAAGTTAGTCATTCATTTACAGTCAGAAGAAAATAGAAGTTTAGATAAAACCTAATCTCGGTGTTCTTGGAAACAGCTTCTTTGGTTGAGTGTTGATTAAAAGTAATTAGAGTGCTAATGAGATTAGTCTGAGTGATTTTTCAGCATAGGTTTTACAGAGAATCAATGTCATTTGGGAATGACTCCCACAAATCTGCCAAGATTTATGTTCATATCAGGTAAATCTTTGGGTGTTCTAATATAAGCCCTTCTTTTAGGCAAAGTTAATATTACATCGGTTCGAATGGCAGAAACGACTTGTATATCTGCAGAAACTGACAAGTATTTTTGCATAACCGTACTTGCATTCTTGCAGAAAACGACTTGTACCAGAACAGTAGTCAACGATTTTGGCGAGAAGGGTAATATGGAAAGTCCAGATTAGTTGATTTTAAAAAACCCATTTTTTCTTAAGTCTATCCATTATTCAGAAATTTTGAAAAGTCACCCCACTTTTTTACAATTTTCTAAAATAAACCCCTCATCTACAAATATTTTACCCCAAAACCCATTTTTTTGTAAATTTTCCAAGTCTGAACACACAAAATTCCCCAGATCAAGCAGAAAGACATGGAAATACTGTTATGAATCCAATAGTACTGTCTTCGAATCCAAGAGGCCCTCACAAAAAGAAAAACCCAAAACAATAAACCTCTGAGAAATATTGGGATATAATTACCTAGAGCAAGAAAAATATAGCTGGCCAAGAACAAACTTGGCGACTTTAACAAGAAACTTTCCATCAACATGGCCTTCACATTGCCACCATATTTCACGGCTGATTCAAGCCAGCTTAAAGCTTCTAGAGGGACAGAATTCATGGGAGGTAGTGGGAGCGAGAACTGTCCTTGAGGAAGAGGCCCAAGGTGAGGAAAAATGCCATGAACATTGTGCTTCAGCCCCCAAGGCCAAGAAGGTAAAGGATCATCATCAGCTCTTCTTACCAAAGTGATATTTGAAAAAACTCTAGAGAGTAACAGCCAACACTTCAAGCCATTATAATTTAAGGCCTTTACTGAAGCTAGAACATCCAACAAGGTCTTGGTCAACAATGAAGCAGCAATCTATAGCAATTTTTCAATCAGAATGTTGAAGAAGATTGGTAACACAATGACAATATGATCCCCACAAATATGTCAGCAACCAATTTTACTTGTGGAGTGTCTCCAACTCAAGGGACCTTCGCAATTGATCTGACAATAAGAAGCGTAATCCACCATGACCGCTTTCTTCATCCTAGAAGATTCAGCTTCCTACAACATGCTCCTAGGCTGAGGCTGATTCATTAGACCAAGTGTGTCCGTTCTTCAGTTCACCAATTTCTAATTTTTTGGAATGGCAATAAGATAGAGGTAGTTTGGGCATACACAAACCTTTCTTAGCTGGTATGAGCAAGGCTGAAGCCCACCTTTATGATGAGGATGTTATGCTAATTAGGTTTTTTAGCAAGGACAAGTATGGCGGGCCTACATGTATTGCAATGCAAAAGGGTGCTATCAAGAATGTTTGGAAGCTCCTTGACAACAGGTCAGTAGACCTACAATTGATGGGCCACTGCCCGGCTTGACAATATCAACAATGTTGAGTTGGCCTCGAGTAGATTGAGTCAAGTATGTTCCACCATACTGACTTAAGGAAGGCCGAATCCTTGTATTCCGCTTATTCAGTCTAAGAGACTGAATGCAATCACAAAAAAGCTATTTAGGGTAATGAGAAACTAAGGGGCGTTTGACGGAGTTTTTTTTTGCTCTTTTTTTTTCAGTTTTAAAAATTGGGAAAAAATGGGGTGTTTGGTAACTCTTTTTTTTTTTCAATTTAAAAACTCACTTTTTAAATTGTAGTGTAAAAAAAAAAAGAGGAAAAAGCTTCTTTTTTTTTCACTTTAATTTTTTTTTGGAGACCTCCACCACAACGCATCTACCGCCGGCAGCCACCACCCACCGCTGCCCGGCAGCCACCGACAACCACCTCCGACCGTCGGCAGCCACCACCGCTGGCCGGAGGCCACCTCTGGCCACCACCGACGCTAGACAGCAACCACCTACAGCCACCTCCGGCCGGCGGCAACCACCACCGGGCGGCCACCTCCGGCAGCCACCACCACAGCCACCTTCGACCGTCGGTAGCCACCACCGGGCAGCGGTGGGCGGTGGCCACCACCGCTGGCCGGAGGCCACTCCGGCCACCACCGCCGGCAGCCACCTCCGGCTGCCACCGCCCACCGCTGCCAGACAGCAACCACCTACAGCCACCTCCGGCCGCCGGCAACCACCACCGGGCTGCCACCTCAGGCCACCACCGCCGCCGGCAACCACCTCCGGCCACCACCGCCGGCAGCGACTGCCGCGACAACCGCCGGCCACCACCACCGTCGACCACCACTACGCCACACGACTGCCACCGCAAATCACCACAAAAAAAAGTCAAAATAAAAAGGGTTACCAAACACCAAAAAAAAAATCTAAAAAAAAAAAGAGTTATCAAACACCCACTTGTTTTTGTAAAAAAAAAAAAATTAAGCTGCTCTTTAAAAACTGACCACTGAAAAAAAGCTGTGTCAAACAGACCCTCACTTTTTAAATTGTAGTGTAAAAAAGAGGAAAAAGCTCTTTTTTTTTCACTTTAAATTTTTTTTTTGAGACCTCCACCACAACGCATCTACCGCCGGTAGCCACCACCCACAGCTGCCCGGCAGCCACCGACAACCACCTCCGACCGTCGGCAGCCACCACCGCTGGCCGGAGGCCACCTCCGGCCACCACCGCCGCCAGACAGCAACCACCTACAGCCACCTCCGGCCGGCGGCAACCACCACCGGGCGGCCACCTCCGGCAGCCACCACCACAGCCACCTTCGACCGCCGGCAGCCACCACCGGGCAGCGGTGGGCGGTGGCCACCACCGTTGGCCGGAGGCCACTCCGGCCACCACCGCCGGCAGCCACCTCCGGCAGCCACCGCCCACCGCCGCCAGACAGCAACCACCTACAGCCACCTCCGGCCGCCGGCAACCACCACCGGGCGGTCACCTCCGGCCACCACCGCCGGCAGCGACTGCCGCGACAATCGCCGGCCACCACCACCGTCGACCACCACTACGCCACACCACTGCCACCGCAAATCACCACAAAAAAAAAAGTCAAAATAAAAAGGGTTACCAAACACCCAAAAAAAAAAAACTCAAAAAAAAAAGAGTTATCAAACACCCACTTGTTTTTGTAAAAAAAAATAAAATTAAGCTGCTCTTTAAAAATTGACCACTGAAAAAAAAAGCTGTGTCAAACAGACCTTAAGGCCACGTTTGACGCAGCTTTTTTTTTTCAGTTTTGGAAACTGGAAAAAAAAAGTGCGTTTGGTAACCATTTTTTTTTTCCTACTCCAATTTAAAAAACCAGTTTTTAAACTGAAGAGTAAAAAAAAAAACTCCAGAAACTGTTTTTTTTTTCACTTTTGGTTTTTTGTTTGGAGACCACCACCACCACCCTCCCACCGCCGGCCGCTGACAGCCACCTTTGGCGCGCCGGCGACCACCGCCGGCCGCCGGCAGCCACCTCTGGCCGCCACCGCCGGCCGCCGGCAGCCACCGTCGACCACCGCTACGCCCCACCAACACCACCGCAACCGCAAACCACCCAAAAAAAAAGGGTTACCAAACACCAAAAAAAAAAACTCAAAAAAAAAAATGGTTATCAAACACCCACTTGTTTTTGTAAAAAAAAATAAAATAAATAAGCTGCTTTGTAAAAACTGAAAACCAAAATTTTTTTTTTGTCAAACCAACCTACAACAATTTTTGACAAATCTGTAACATTGTTCGGTCAAGTTAGACCTGACGAAAATTTGATTAGGAAAGGTGTTTATTGAAATGACAGTTTAAGGATAGTGGCTATAAACACATCAAGGCAAAGGAAAATTTCATATTTTGAATGATTGGTACGTAAAAAAATTTCAGCCTTACATCGACCCAATTTGGGTCGATTGTCTTACAGAAGCAGTTCATCTAGCTTCACTTTGGAGGAAACCCAAGTTGTTGTGGCTTTATGAACTTAGCTTGTGGATCTGATCTCACCAGGCCTTGGCTTCGGTTATGGCATCCTTAAGCGCCCTTATTGTCGCCTCTTGCTCGGACACCCTCCCGTTGAGCACATGATGCATCCCTGGCTAAAGCCCACATGCTTCTGCAGTGCCTTAATCACTTGAATATGACCATTGTACTCAACCAAAGAGAATAAAGCAACACCATGCCAATCTTGAATCTACCCTAGAACAGACACATACTCCATTAGAGTCTTTTTCTGGATTGGCATGATTTGGCCACGGAAAGAAATGTACAACATTGGTTATGTTTGCTAAAATAACTTGCCTTTCCTCTTACATGACAGAAAAACAATTGGGCCGAAGGAAAACGGCCCTCACCTTTTATAATACGCTACAGAATTGTCCTTGTTGTGGAGAGAACTCAGGCGCGCTTCGTGAATAGACCTGCACAACAAAACCGACATCGGTGACTCGCCGGAAGGATTTCGGGCGGGAAATCTCCGATGCTAAGTCAAAATATGTTTGAGATTTAAGAAAGTGTAAGTTTAGCTCTCCTTCTTTCTTACCTGACATATTCTCCCCCATTCCTTTTATAGGATTCCCCAGCTTAGTGGGAGTTTATTTCTGTTTAATTATGGGGTTACCAGATTAATGGGGGGTTACTCATCATTATGGATGATTACTCCTCATTAGTGTCTGGTTAATACCATTAACTGGGGAGTTAAAGTGAGTAATTCATCTTTACTCACTTCCATATTAATGGTGTGGCGGTTTCGATGTGTCTGGATGATGACACGTGGCCTCATCTTGTAGGTGGTGTTTTTCCTCTACATCACTTGCCCCCCCATTTCATGTTCTTCGAAGGAGAATATGGAATTGTAGATGGTAGATTTCATCAGCTTTTCTACATATGTTGATCATGTAGTAGCACAATGAGGGACCCTCCTACTTGGTTTGATCAAGACGAGCATCAGATGCTCGTCTACTCGGCTTGGCCGAGTGGAGGCATTTTGGGCGCTCATCTGCTCGGCTTTGGCCAAGTAGAGGCGTAATAGGTGCTCTTCTACTCGGCTTAAGTGCACGTCTACTCGGCTCGGCCGAGTAGAGGCATCATATGTGCTCGTCTACTCGGCTTGGCCGAGTAGAGGCGTGATGGTGCTCGTCTACTCGGCTTGGCCCAGTAGAGGCATCATAGGTGCTCGTCTACTCGGCTTGGCCGAGTAGAGGCCTCATAGGTGCTCGTCTACTCGGCTTGGCCGGGTAGAGGCATGATGGTGCTCGTCTACTCGGCTTGGCCGAGTATAGGCCTCATAGGTGCTCGTCTACTAGGCTTGGCCGGGTAGAGGCATGATGGGTGCTCGTCTACTCGGGTTGGTCAGGTAGAGGCATCATAGGTGCTCGTCTACTCGGCTTGGCCGGGTAGAGGCAGGATAGGTGCTCGTCTACTCGGCTTGGCCGGGTAGAGGCACCAAGCTTGGCCTAGTGGAGGCATCATAGGTGCTCTTCTACTCGGGTACGTTTTGTTTATCGTCGTGGGGTAAACGGGTAATTTCGCCCCCTGGTAAGTTCATCAGATCATGCCATGTGTCCATGATATTTCAATGGTCATGGAATCTCAACCGTTGGAGGAGTCTTTCATTTCTATATAAGGGGTAAAAAGTTTCGTTCCCATTACCACACTTCTCATTTCTTGAGTGGAGTCGAGAGGCGATTTTCTTTGAAGATTTCTGAGTTTGAAGATCTTCAGTTTCACCAAGTAAGCTCCAAAACCTCCTTTTTTTTTTTTTTTGAATCTTTTGCTTTTGATCTGAAATTATGTCTAATGAAGATGAAGAATGTGTTTTTGGGCCTAATGTCCACGCTCAAGGCGTCAGGGTAGAACCTACTTTTGACCCCTTATTTTTGGAGACCGGTGTCCCTTTGGTTCCCTTCCAGGAGCCGAGGGGAGTTCCTGCCAAAGAGGTTTTGAGGGAGAGCGCACAATCTCCTAAACCTTTCGACGCGCACACACTTAGGAGCAAACTCAGCAGCTATGACTTGAAACTCTTTCGGGAGCGTTGTGAAATTCCTCCCATTGTAAAACTTAGACTTCCCGAAGAGGATGAATATGTCAACATGGCCACCATTGATGAAATTGGTGTTTATTGGGATATGTTTATCAATGGCTTTAGGGTTCCCCTCCATCCTTTTTTTATTAGTGTTTTGAACATATATGGCCTTGCACCCGGCCAATTTTCCCCTCATGCGTGGCAGTTTATGAGTTTTTTCATATATCAATGTCATAAGCTTGGTTTGAGGCCTAGAGTTAGGGTATTCAGATGGTTTTTCACCATATGCACGATCACAAAACAAATAGGTTGGTATTTCTTAAGTCGGCGCCCAAAAGCCGAAGCGAACTTGTTTCCCCATCCGCCGTCATCCAACCATAACTGGAAGGAGAGGTTTTTGTTTGTTAAATTGCTCAAGTCTCAACGGAGGGAAGTTTGTAATGAGTGGCTAGCTGAGTGTGACACTATAACGTGTAATAAATTAAAGGAGAAAGACTTGTCGGAGACTGACCTCGAGCATATTGAGAAGCTCAAAGGAGCTGAGTCCTTAGAGTCCAGATATCCTCTGAGTAATGCTCAACTTCGCGAATGCGGCATCATCTTTCCCCCTGAACCTCAAGATTTCGACGAGGAGGAAGAAGAGGCCGAGAACGACCCTAGTAAATGTTCTTACCAGAGCCTGTGCACTGAATCTTTTAGTGGTACCTTGCTTTTACTTTGTGTGCAGAAAATATGTCTTCCCGAGCGCAAGGGGATCCTCCGCTGTTTAATTCCCAAGGGGTGTTGGGAGACATTATTCCCGATGAATTGGCTTCTATTCACGGCATTGAAGAGGAGGAAATGCAAGACTTGGATTTTGACACACTGATTTCTGGACCTCAAGCAAAGGAGATTCCACCGCAAGCAGAAGAGTTTGTTCTTGGCTTGTCTACGGTAGACAAATCTAAAGAAGCTCTAAGGAAAAGAAAAGTATCTGGCCGAGGTGGGAGTAGAGCTACGTCGTCCTCTGTTCGAGCTGACGTTCCTCATCGTCCTGCCTGGGGTATATCCGTTGAGGAGTCGGTCTTCAAGTCTCCTCGTACAGCATGGGACTGGTCTCGTCACGCGATCATTCCTATGGATCGCAAGACATTATCTGCTTACGGTGTTGCTGACACAGCGAATGGCATGGTCCAACTTATGTCGCAGGTTTGATTTCTTCTTTTGAATTTCTATATCAAAAGCTCTGGTGTCTAACTTATTTTGTTATGTAGGCTATGGCACAGGTGCAGATTGGCGCGGAGAAGCTTATTGCTGCAGATAAAGTCTTGGATGAGGAAAAAAAGAAGGTAATGGTAGAGAATAACTGCCGTAGGGAGGCCGAGAAGAAAGTCGATGACTTGAGCAAGAAGGTAGAGCGACTATAACTGGCCAATACCGAGTTATCTGCTCGGATCGATCAATCAGAGGCCGAGAAGTCGACAGTGGCACTTCAGGCAGTGCAAATGTTCAAGAAATCCAAGACTTTTACAGATCAGGCTTCCGTGACTCAAAAAGGGCTCTCGTGCATGGCTATAACGAGTGCAAGACCGATATTCAAAAAGATCATCCTGAGTTTGACTTGAGCCTTTATAAGCACAAGTTTGCCCGTGAGATTGCTGCAGATGACGCTATTCGGGCAGAAGAGGTCGAACGAATGAAAGGTGCAAGTTCACGTGCAATGGCTAGCCCTTCTATTGGCCGATCGCTAGGTGCATCCGGTTCAACTTTCAGGATAGTTTCCAGGCAGCAGTCTTTGGCCGAGACTCAGATTCGGGAGACGGGGATGCCCGAGGGTGCGACTGATCAGGATGAATAGTCTAGTTTCCTTTGTTCTAGACTTAATTTTAGGGCTCTTCTTTTGTTGCCTTGATGTAGCTGACTCAATTTCTAATATATTCAAGGTCTTATTTTGCATCTACTTCTGTCAAATTCTCTTGCATTCATAGTAGAGGATAAGTACATGAATGGCAATATAAAGTAGAGAAGAAAAAGCTAAGGTTGTGCAAAGCTTTAAACTCGTAACATAGTGGGCTGTCTAAGCAGAGTAGGATCAAAAAATCAAATGTAAATCAAATGTTGATATGAGGTACGGGGTGGCCCCTCTTTGATCTTGCTCATGCGTAGTATCGCCGTAAATTGGTAGCATTCCACGTTCGTGGGATGCTTTTCCCGTCCAAATGCTCCAAGTGATACGATCCAGGACCACCATACTTGGTCACGCGATAAGGGCCTTCCCAGTTCGGCGACAGCTTGCCTATGGCATCGCGAGGGGTTGAGGCTTCTACTCGATGGAGGACGAGGTCTCCAATGTGGAAAGCAAGAGGGCGAATGCGTCGATCGTGATATCTGGCCACACGATGTTGATATGCAGCTAGTCGGAGCTGTGCTTGATCCCTTTGTTCATCCAATAGGTCAAGGTTGCAACGTAACGCCTCGTCGTTCATGTTAGGGTCATAAGTGAGTAGACGAAGAGAGGGTAGACCAATCTTAACCGGGATTAGTGCCTCCGTGCCAAAGGCCAAGTTGAAGGGAGTTTTGCCTGTCGGGTTCCTTGTTGTTGTTCGGTAAGCCCAAAGGATCTTATGGAGTTCGTCAACCCAAAGTCCTTTCGCACCATCGAGCTTCTTCCTTAGGCCTTGGAGAAGGGTGCGATTGGTTACCTCCGTCTGGCCGTTTGTTTGTGGGTGAGCCACGGAAGTGAAACGTTGCTCGATTGATAAATTAGCGCAAAACGCACGAAAGGTGTGGTTGTCGAATTGTCTTCCATTGTCTGTGACGAGCACGCGAGGGATCCCAAAACGGCAGACAACCAAGCGCCAGAAGAAGTCTTCACACTTTTGCTCTGTGATGGAGGATAGGGCTTCGGCTTCGACCCACTTAGTGAAATAATCAATAGCAACGATTACAAATTTCCGTTAGGCTGAAGCCGGTGGAAAAGGTCCCAATATATCCATGCCCCACATGGCAAAGGGAATAGGACTGTTCAGAGTAGTCAACGCGGTAGGAGCAAGCCTTGGCACAGGCGAGAACCGTTGACAAGCATCACATTTTTTGTGTGTTCCAACTCGTCTTGCTGCATTGTTGGCCAGTAGTAGCCTTGACGAAGGATTTTGTGTGCTAGGGCTTTCCCACCCAGGTGTTGACCACATATTCCCTCATGTACCTCTTGATGACATACGCATCTATTTGGAGGGAGATAACTAGAGCGTCGTCATGCGGTGTGAGGACTTCCTCAAGATCTGTATCATCAAAACTTATAGTGGCGGGGACCTTTGGGCGCTTAGCTGGTCGCTGCGTCAAATTGACTTGTCGTGCATAAGCTTTTCGAGCTGATCTTGAGGTTCCTCCAGCGCTTAGGCCTCCAGATATAGTGTTTATCACCGGGGGTTCCTTAGGGGCCGAACCGTCATGCCTTCTTTGACCTCCCCCACGATTACCTCCCTGGTGCTCTGTCTTGACAAATTGTTTGAGGTGCCCTCTTGCAATAAGATTCTCGATCTTTCGCCGAAGAACCTTACATTCTTCAGTCGTATGACCATGATCCTTATGGAATTGGCAATAGAGCTGGGCGTCTCTTCTATCGGCGGGCATTCTCATTGGCTTGGGCCACTTTAGGATATCTTGGCCTTTAATCTGGTTGAGGATATGTTCTCGAGATGCTGTAAGAGGGGTGAAGTGCTTAGAGAGGGTCGTCCGCGAGCGCTTAGGTTCTTCGAGTATCTTCCCCTCCGGGCGATCACGCCGCTTCTGGCCAGAAGTTCCTTCATCTTGGGTGGTGGTTATGGAATCCTCTTCTGCCCGGAGATATTTTTCTACTCGATCAAGTAGGTCAGCCATGTGCTCTGGGGGTCTTTTATTCAGCGAGAAACGCAATGGAGTTCCCGGACGCACACCTCTTGCCATTGCCGCAAAAGTCACCCCTGAATCCAAATTGTCAATGAGGAGCTTCTCAGTGTTGAAGCTGGCGTAGTAGGATTTCAGGGACTCCTTGGGTCCTTGTACGATACGAAAAAGAGCCGAAGAGTTTTTCCTTTGTATCCGACTTGTTAAGAAATTGTTGCGGAAGGATTCCGCCAACTGGGCCCAGCAGGAGATAGAGCGGGATGCGAGGTGTTGAAACCATACGTGTGCAGCTCCTTTTAGGGTTACCGGGAATGCTCGGCACATGATTTGGTCAGGGACCAAGTGTAGATTCATACCAGAAGTGAAACGAGCTAAGTGCTCCATTGGGTCTCCGGTGCCATCGTATGATCCGCAGGGAGGCATCTTGAAGTTCTGCGGCGTAGGAAAGTGATCAACTTCTTCTGTGAATGGTCGGCCAATGATGACTGGGGCACTGGTGTATCGTTCGGCACAATGTTCATAAGAGTCCCTTCTGGTAGAATGAGCTTCATAAGAACTTTCTTGTCTCCTGGACCTCGGGTTACGTCGTTCATCATCGAATTGTCCATCTTCCACTTGTATTCGCTCCGGAGTCTTTGAGGTTCCTGCTTCCTCATGAAAATTTAGTCGCTGTTTAACTGGCTGCCTCCGCGTACCAGTTACATGTTGCTCGCTTGGAGGTTGGTTGTCCACAGCTGCTTGTAACCGTTCGATGGTCTGTTGCATAGCCCGAAGAACGGCCATTAAGTCGGCTTGGCCGCTCATGACTGGTAATGTTGTGGTAGGTGCGGACACGTTGGCAATTTGGAGCGGGGGAAGGACAGTGTTTGTGGAGGGAGGAGCGATTGTCACAGCGGGCGAAATTACCGTTGCGGGTATTGATGCTGTCGCGACGGCATCTGTCATTACTGCAGGAATTACAGGTACTGCCACAGTGGTGGTTCGTACTACGGTAGTCGTTGTTGCGACTTTTTTTCCGCGATTGGAGGATGGAGATTCGGCTCCCCCACGAAGTGGATCACGGATTGGTGGCAAGGGTGAAATTGGTGGAGTTGCCCCACCTTGCTGAGCTGGTGGTGTGGGATTTTGAGACATAATCTATTAACGAATGTCGATCCCACGGATGACACCAAAATGTTGTGGAGGGAACTCAGGACGCGCTTCGTGAATAGACCTGCGCAACAAAACCGACACTGGTGACTCGCCGGAAGGATTTCCGGCTGGAAATCTCTGATGCTTAAGTCAAAATATGTTTGAGATTTAAGAAAGTGTAAGTTTAGCTCTCCTTCTTTCTTACCTGACATATTCTCCCCCATTCCTTTTATAGGATTCCCCAGCTTAGTGGGAGTTTATTTCTGTTTAATTATGGGGTTACCAGATTAATGGGGGGTTACTCATCATTATGGATGATTACTTCTCATTAGTGTCTGGTTAATACCTATAACTGGGGAGTTAAAGTGAGTAATTCATCTTTACTCACTTCCATATTAATGGTGTGGCGGTTTCGATGTGTCTGGATGATGACACGTGGCCTCATCTTGTAGGTGGTGTTTTTCCTCTACATCAGTCCTAAAAAGGGTTAGTGATGGTAAAAGGTCCTCATCCCTTACTTGTTCAAAATAAACTTCGATCCGCGAAGCAACATGTTAGTAGAAGTGAATTTTCTCTGGACTTGGAGTACTTACAGCATGACCTATCTCTGGAGGACATATAGATTCAGCCTCAAATTCCTGCAAGAGGAAATACATAGGACAAAGAGGTTAGATAAAGATAAGAGAATAAGCGAATTGACGTCAAGGCAAAAAATGACCTCCGCATAAACACTAATAGGAGAGGTAATGGGATCAGAATGAGTGAAATTTTTGTTGGATCAAACAGGCAGCCTACTCCCATTTCTTGATCGACCTATTTGACTTGGGAGTTTGCCCTGTAGGACCTTTTTCTCTTTCATTTTGCACAGCAGGAACCGCCTTAGGCACTTCACTTGCCAGGCCACCTATACAAAGAGCAGAAGCAAAAGGCCAGGCCATGTCTTGGCTCACCTCAGGAGCTCTGATCATTTTGAAGATTGACTTTAAAGCTCTACTCCCTCCTGAGCAGCTTCTACTACGGAGGCGTGAACTCTTCCTGCCTCATCCTTTAGAGCGATGCCTCTGCCCCTTCATCTTGAGTCTGGGTTTCGTGCTGGTCGTCATTAGAACTCAAGGTTTAAATGAATAGGTTCTTCTTGCTGGCCATATATATTTTCTGGCCAGTATTACTAATTGGTGATTCCAATCACGCCTCTCCTTGAAGAAACAACAAACTAAAGTCAGAAAAAAAAATGAAGAAAATAAGCTCAAATTAATTAGAAGAAGTAGGATGGTCATATCTTCTCTCGACCGAGACGTTCTGAGCTGTTGACAAAGGCCTAGGAGGTGCCACCACTAAATAAGCATCTTGTGCAAGAGTAACCACTAGACAATATGCATCCATGAATTGAACTGTCTCAAGAACACCAACCACCCTTTGTTTCGGTTGAGGCCTGGATAACAAAGGAGAGCCAGACCGAGGAAACTCTAAGACCCAGCCTTGTCCTTGGCCATTTTTGCCTTCTTCTCATCAGGGGGATCGCATCTAGTTCATCCTATAACCCTTTCAAAGGAAGGGCAGAAGCATCACTCTTCTTTAGAAGGCTTGCCTTCTTAGGCGGCTTAGCTTCTAACCCTGAAGAAACAGCGCCAAATGAAGCAAATCACGGTCAAAGCAACAAAGAGAAATAAACAAAGAGTAACGCCCTTGAAACTTGATGTATACTACCTTATACGGCTTTGGCTGAAAGTCCTTTCAGTTTGGGCCTTTCTTTTTTGAGGTTGTTTTACTTAAGGCTCAGCCAACCACTCAACCACCATAGTAACTCTGATTTTGCCTTTTCCACTCCGACCATTCTGAGATCCGAGCCAACCCATCCCAGTACTTTGTCTGCGGGTTTGTCAAAGACCTTTTTATAGTATATGCTTCACCAAGCTCTATAGCCCGTGCAGACAGATGAGAGCTTCGAAGGCGATCGGGGACGTACTTCAGCATCAAGTATTCCTAAGATTGAACAATCTTTCAGTACTATTGAGCTTTTGGGTATCTCTCTTTCTCGATCAAGTCCACACTCACAATGTGGTTGACCGAAAATTTAAATGAACTCATCCCAAACTACTGAGCGCAGCCCGACCTGCTATTTCAGACTCCAGCAGATGGGTCGAATGAGAGGTCTATGCGAAAAAGGTATCTAGCCGAGATCAATTGGTGCTCAAAGGTCTCTGGCAGAAAGGTATCTAGCCCAGATCAAATGGTGCTCATTCTTGTGCTCATCAACGGCACGGGCGCAAGCAATCACAAAGCACTTTGGGCCTTTGGTCTGGGGAAATGGTCTAAAGTGAGCAGTTGTCCTCCAACAGTGATCAAAATAAAAGAAGGCGAAAACCCTGTCAAAGGATTTAGAACAAGGGAACTCTGGATAAAAAGGGGGTTTGAAATAGAGTTTGAGCCTAATGGCCTAAAAGTAATGCGCAAGTCCTAAAAATAGGCTTGCTGCCATAACTGAACAATTTAAAGCATTTGGAGATTAGACGCAAGGGTGTATCCTAGACTTTGTACAGATGAGCCAGAATAAGAGGATCGAGTGCGAGTTCTTGCCCCTTGGCCAAAGCACAGGCTAAAGTAGGGATGGCAATAAGACCGCAACCGGCGGATTCCTGACCCGCCCCGGTCTGATACGAGCGGGTCTTTTTGACTTTAACCGAGCCACGGGACGGGTATGGTATTTTTTTAAAAAAATTGGCAACGGGTTAGGGGCGGGTATGATATTTCGTCCAATCCGCCCCGATACCCGCCCCGGTGTATTAACACTAGACATCTTTCAATCATAGCCATCCATCCCATCATATATAAGAGAAGATCTCTCACTCTCTGTCCTAATTTCCATCTTTTGTGATCTCTCACTCTCTGCCGACAAAGCAACACTAATTTCTCTCTGCCGACAAAGGTGCCCCCATCGGCCGTCGTGCCTACTTCTTCTTTCCATCTCCTTCGCACCGACGGCGACTCACAAAGATCTCCCTTCGCACCGCCGGCCATCGTGCCTCCTTCTCTCCATCTCCTTCGCACCGATGGCGACTCACAAAGATCTCCTTCGCACCGCCAGCCGTCGCGCCTCCTTCTTCTCTGCATCTCCTTCGCACCGCCAGTCGTCGCGCCTCCTTCTTCTCTGCATCTCCTTCACACCGATGGTGACTAACAAAGATCTAACGGTTCACTAAAGCCCAAAGTCGTGAGCCATCCACTTCCACCTAGGCTGAAAACCCTCACCAACATCTCCACCGTTCGTCTACCCTCTACCTCGACCATCTCGATTTGAGCCTTCTGCCATTCCTCTGGGCCATCCGTTAGCAATATCTTTATGTTAGATTGAGAAGCGCGAGGAACCGAACAGGATAGTCACTGTCATAGCAGCGTCACTACGGAGCGGGGCAAGGCGGGGCGGGGACGGTTTTTTTTTTAAAGTATTTCAGGGTCGGATATGGTTTTGAGATTTTATAACCGGGTGCGTGGCGGGTGTGGATCTTATAAGATCCGCATCCGACCCGTCCCATTGTCATCCCTAGGCTAAAGTGATGTATGTTTCCTAATCTTCCCTGCTCTAGACATCATAAGAACTTGGAGATCCATATCTGTAGAAAAAGAATCAACTCGGTCTGACTTGCTGCCGCGTATCCCTCCAAATCAAGGCCATCAACCGACGTACCTCCTTGTTTCACCGATATTTTCCCTTTATTGCTGTTTTTCGGAAAAGCATGGGCTTGCTCAACCTCCAACAAAGGAGTCTCAGAGTGGCCAAACGGCCCGAGCCCTGTTATAGCAACCATATTGCAAAAGGTGATCGACGACATAGAAACTATATGAGTTATTGATGAAAAAGAGAAAGAGGCAGCAAAGAAGAGGACTTTATCCTGCTTGAGCCTACACTTAGAGAACTCGATATGCTTGCATAGGCATATCCTCCCCCACAAAGTGAGTTGCTCCTCCAATGTACGGTCCACCAATAGGTTTCACTGATCGTTGAGAATGATCAATTTCTGAAAAAGTTGGAACAATGACTCCAACTGTCCCAGTTTGTGACGATCTCAGCAAAACTAAAAGAGGGCTTTGAGCAACATTAGGATAGAAAAGGATGAAGAGAAAGATTAGGGGGCCGTTTGACAGCCATTTTTTTTGCTCTTTTTTTGGCCCAATTTAAAAATTTTCCAAAAGTTCATGAAAGTTGGGGTATTTGGTTGGTTTTCTCTTTTTAAAAAGGGCCAACACTTTAAAAACTAAGGCCCAAAACCGAAAAGAGCTCAGATCTCTTTTCTAAACCAATTTTCACGAGGGGCTGAGGAAGGCTTTAACGAGGTCGAGGCTTCGAGCCTCACTAGCAACATAATTGGGATTTTCTTTGCTGGGTATAAAACCCACCTTCTAGTTGGACTTCATCTATTTCATCAGCTTGGGGCTCGATCGGCCGCAACTCTCATAGACCCACAGCCCACCGCGTCCATCGCCTTTACCGGCCACTGCGTCCATCGCCTCCACCGGACATCGGCGGCTCCACCACTCCACCTTTAGTTATTGCGACTTGCAACGCTTTTTGGCCCCTCTCTCTCTTCTCTTTTTCTCCCCCAGTCCCGAAAGCCCTAAATTAAATCCAATCAGAGAGAGCCATGGGTTTGTAGCGCCGGTTGTGATGTCCATTGACGGCGGACAACGGTGACCCGATCTGGGTGCCGACGATGTGGCGATGAGACCGGTGGTGATGGGGGGAATCTGTGGGTGTGTGCAGCTTCGGTGGTAGTGTGGCAGTGCCGATCCAGTGGTGGTCCGCCGGTGGTCTTGGCGCCGGTGGCAATCTACACTTGTTTAGGATTAAAATGAGGTAATGTTCTTTTAATTATGTTTAATAATGTTGGTTGTTAATCATTGTAATGTTGGAAAATTATGTTTAAGACATTGTAATATAATTACTTAATTACCTTTAATAATGTTTAATTATGTAAAAATGTATATTAAAAAAAATAAACCCAAAGAGTTGTCATGTCAAACGCTTGCTCTTTTTTCTGTTTTTTTTAAAAAATAAACTCTGTCAAACAGCCACTAGTTTTTGAAACTGGTAAAAAAAAAAAAAACCAGAAATCTTCTTTTTTTGTTTTAGAAAAAAAAAACTGAAAACTGACAATATTATCAAACATACTCTAAGCCTTTTATTAGATGTAAAGGTCGGACCTAGGACATGAAAGATATCTGAATCTCCGATTACCAAAATATTATACGATTCCTTAAAGAGTCCTAAGACTTGAAAGAATAATCTGAATTAGTTTCTTTGGGAGACATAACCTTGCCCCAGCTTTTGGTAATGGTGTTGAAAGACAGCCGACAGTTTCAAAGAGATAGATCGGTAGAAGGCCAACTGCAAGTAATTTTAGGGTGCTTATCGGTGACTCTTCGTCGTCACTGACAAATATGATTGGGCAAAAAAGGGGTCAGTGATGGAACATAAAGAACCTTGAGTTTTTCTAGGGTTTCTACGACAAGAAAGAGAAAGAGATAAGAGAAGCACAAAAGGTTAAGGTCTTTAGGGGATGAGCAGAAACAAAGAGAGAGAACATAAAACTTAGGGGCCGTTTGACGGAGTTTTTTTTTGCTCTTTTTTTTTCAGTTTTAAAAATTGGGAAAAAATGGGGTGTTTGGTAACTCTTTTTTTTTCAATTTAAAAACCTACTTTTTAAATTGTAGTGTAAAAAAAAAAGAGGAAAAAGCTCTTTTTTTTTCACTTTAAATTTTTTTTTGAGACCTCCACCACAACGCACCCACCGCCGGCAGCCACCACCCACCACTGCCCGGCAGCCACCGACAACCACCTCTGACCGTCGGCAGCCACCACCCTGGCCTCCGGCCACCATCGCTGCCAGACAGCAACCACCTACAGCCACCTCCGGCCGGCGGCAACCACCACCGGGCAGCCACCTTTGACCGCCGGCAGCCACCACCGGGCAGCGGTGGGCGGTGGCCACCACCGCTGGCCGGAGGCCACTCCGGCCACCACCGCCGGCAGCCACCTCCGGCAGCCACCGCCCACCGCCACCAGACAGCAACCACCGACAGCCACCTCCGGCCGCCGGCAATCACCTCCGGCCACCACCACCGGCAGCGACTGCCGCGACAACCACCGGCCACCACCACCGGCAGCGACTGCCGCGACAACCGCCGACCACCACCACTGTCGACCACCGCTACGCCACACCACTGCCACCGCAAACCACCACAAAAAAAAAAGTCAAAATAAAAAGGGTTACCAAACACCCAAAAAAAAACTCAAAAAAAAAGAGTTATCAAACACCCACTTGTTTTTGTAAAAAAAAAAAATTAAGCTGCTATTTAAAAACTGCTCTTTAAAAATTGACCACTGAAAAAAAAAGCTGTGTCAAACAGACCCTTAGTAGCCTACTTATAAGGTTAGAAGTCCAGGGTGAAGTGTTACCTACACTACAAGGAAAAAAGGCTTTTAGTGACGGATTTTTCCGTCGCTAAAAGTCCATCGTATAAAAGTCCGTTACTAAAAGTTTGGCAACGGAATTTTCATATCCGTCGTCTAATATTACATTTTTTACGACGAAGTTATTTATTAATTAGCGACAGATAATTATATTTTACGTATTTTAATTTATTTTCTGTTTTGTAAAATTAGCAACGGAATAAATGTTTTAGCGACGGAACATTCCGTCGCTAAATAAGATTTTTAGTATAGAATATTCTGTCACTAAAAAGCTGATAGTAGGAACACTTTTAGGGATAGAAATAATCCGTCGCCAAAAGTCAAAAAAATTTCTTAAATATTTTTTTATTTTTCTATTACCCAGAACTGTAATAAAATTTTCAATTATCAACAACAACGCACAATAATCAATACACAAAAAATATATATAATCAATCATAAAAAATGTTTATTATAAAAAAACTCATGATGTACAAACCAGGAACCGGATACAGCCAGTTAGGGGAGGGGAAAAGAGTACAAGCCGGGAGGGACAAGCTGGGACCAGGCACAAGAATGGGCTTATCAAGAGTTGACAAGTCCCGGAACTGGATCCTGCTGATCCGGGGCCGGCTCGGCATGTCCAGCAGCGGTACCCTGCTGATCCTGCTCCCTGATCATCCTCAACACCACCGTGACAATGCGCTGGATCTCCCCGTCGTCCAATGGATACCGAAGACCCAATGTCTGTGGAGGGGCAGCGGGGGGTGAGAACGCTCTTATCACAGCACGAGCAGTCGTGCTAGGCAGGCCGCGTATGCGGCTTTCGGCCGATTGACGACCTTTGACGTATCCAGCCATCGCTTCAACGCCCTAATACTCACACCCGTACTAGTGGACACTGATGGCTGCTCGGACCCCCTGAGCTGTTCATACGAGGCCTGAAAAAATAGTGATTTAAATATATGTTAGGGCATTAATTAATGCAACATACATTGAGGATATAAAGACAAAAAATTAACAACTTAAACAAATTGACTCACATCGATCCGCCGGGCAATATCCGAAACATAGTCGTCGGCCCGGTGCACCGGGTCCTTGTCCTTCTTCTGCACGTGCGTCTGATTATACGTTAGAGCTGTGACCTCATCATCCTCCAGATCCGGGTTCTGGACCGCATTCATGTGCCGAACGATGTTGTGTGTCACAGACCCCCCCCCCCCCGGTGTGTGTCGGATCCCGCTCTTACTCTTGGCATCCCAGCTTGGATCCGAAGCCCACCGATCTATCATCTCCTCCCATACAGTCGAAGATATCCAATGTGGGGGATATGTCTTCATCTCCGTCATCGGGGCACCCTCGGGCAGCATCTTCTTTGCCCTGTCCCTTGCATCGTGGAGCCATCGACGGTAATTCTTATCGATGTAAGCAAAGAAGGTCTGTCGCCCCAGCGCCTGCTGATCAGGCGAGTCAAACGTGAATCCCTCCTATAAGGCATTTAATAACATAAATTAACTATAGAAAACAAACTCTAATTAAACAAATATTATTGCAGAAAAAAATACTTCACAGTACCAGCCACTCCTCCCATAGGGACTCCCTCGCAGCGGCATCCCAGTCCTTCCAGTACAGGCGTGGCTCGAAGAATCTGCCCTTCACAAGAATGCCGATCTTCGTCCTCGCCTGTTTTTTTAGGATCCTGCCAAAGAAGTAAGTAAATAAATTAATACAATTCAAATATAAATTAACACCCTAAATTTTAAAATATAAGACGTGATGTGATTTTTTTTTACTTACAGGCCCTTGGGTGAGCGTAACTCTCTGTTTACGCAGGGGGGTCGATGTGTACCCCGTGTGTCGAGCCACGGCCTCGTCGTGATCCTACAAAATACAGACATTAATACAATTCAAATTTACTTTAAATATAAGGCCAGCGAAAATGTACTAAACACCGTTATCAACTATACCTGAGGTAGAACCCACGTAAGAAGGAGAATCAAAGCGCGTGTGGGATGAATCTACGTCGGGCTGGGGCGACGGCTGGGGCGATGGCTAGGGCTGGAGCTGGGGCCCCATCTGCTGTACGCGAGCACTCTGTGCCTCGTCATCGGTGGGCAATGATGAGGTAGGACCCACCGAGAGGAAGCAGTTTGGCGTCCACCCCAGCCACAAATAACCCGTATCCTATACATATCTGACTTCGTATAGATAAATTACAAAGACATTAAAAACAATAATTTGGTAGAAATCCTCATCGGCACTATATATATATATATATATATATATATATATATATATATATATATATATATATATATTTGAACGGAGGTGCAAAAACACATCAATATGAACCAAGTTCTAAAATGTTACTACATTTTTTCTCTGATGTTACAACATTACAAGTCAATCATTTTTAGTTTGAGAATCATCATCATCTTCATCACTTTCCTCGTCTTCCTCTTATTCGTGGGACTCGTTGTCCTCTTCATCTTCTAATTCATCCTCTTCATCAGTAGACTCAGTCATATCATCTCCAACTCTTTCCACGTCTTTCGCGTCATCATCTACGACTTCTTCTCCTACATGAAGTGTTGTTGGAAGAGGAAGATCGACCTCCTCGTTGTTGAACTCAATTGGAAACAAGACAGGTGGTTCACTACAAAAAAACAGGGTTTTAGCAACGGGGTAATCCGTCGCTAAAAGCCAAAAATTCCGTCGCTAAAAGAATTAGCGACGGATTCACCGTCGCTAAATATCCCTCGTATAAAGCCCGTCACTAATAGTTTAGCGACGGAATTTTTAAATCCGTCGCTAAATATGTCATTTTTACCGACAAATTTATTTTTAATTAGCGACGGATATTCCGTCGCGAATTATATTTTTTAGCGACGGATTTATATTTTCGAGACGAAATATTCCGTCGCTAAAAAACTTATTTAGCGACGGAATATTCCGTCGCTAAATAATTGATTGTAGGAAGACTTTAGCGACGGAATTAATCCGTCACCAAAAGTCAATTTTTTTTTTGAAATTTTTTTTTATTTTTCAATTACCCAGACCTGTAATACAATTTTCAAATCTCAACAACAACGCGCAATAATCAATACAGAAAGAAATATATATAATCAATTATAAAAAATATTTATAATAAAAAAATTCATATATGTACAAGCCGGGAACCGGATATAGCCGGTTAGGAGAGGGGAGAAGAGTACAAGCCGAGCACGGGGGGGGGGGGAGCTAGGAACGGGCACGGAAGGGGCTCATCAGGGGTTCCCAAGTCCCGGATCTGGATCCTGCTGATCCAGGGCCGGGGCGGCCTATCCAGCAGTGCCCTGCTCCCTGATCATCCGGCACACCACTGTAGCAATGCGCTGGATCTCTTCGTCGTCCAACTGAGGCCGAGGAACCGATGTCTGTGGAGGGGCAACAGGGGGTGAGGACGCTCCTATCACGGCACGAGCAGTCATGCTAGGCAGGCCGCGTATGCGGCCTTTCGG
The DNA here is from genome assembly GCA_033070095.1 of Escallonia herrerae. Classification (NCBI taxonomy): domain Eukaryota; kingdom Viridiplantae; phylum Streptophyta; class Magnoliopsida; order Escalloniales; family Escalloniaceae; genus Escallonia; species Escallonia herrerae. Next base: position 45,131 of record JAVXUP010001388.1, read on the forward strand.
CCGATTCACGACCTCCGGCGTATCCAGCCATTGCTTCAATCCCCCAGTACTCGCAGCCGTACTAGTGGACGCTGATGGCTGTCCGGACTGCTGCTCGGACCCCCTTAGCTGTTCATACGAGGCCTGCAAAAATAGTGGTTTAACGATATGTTAGGGCATTAATTAATGAAACAGACATTGAGGATAGAAAGAAAAAACATTAACTTAAATAAATTGACTCACATCGATCCGCCGGGCAATATCTGAAATATAGTTGCCCGCCCGGTGCGTCTCGTCCTTGTCCTTCTTCCGCACGTGCGTCTGAGTATAGGTCAGAGCTATGACCTCATCCTCCTCCAGATCAGGGTGCTCGACCGCGTTCATGTGTCGGATGATGTCGTGTGGCACCGACCCCCCCGTGTGCGTCGGATCTCTGTTCTGTCTGTTCTCAGTCCTGCTCTTACTCTTGGCGTCCCAACCTGGATCCGCAGCCCACCGATCTATCATCTCCCCCCATACACGGTGAGATATCCAATGTGGGGGATATCTCGCCATGTCCGTCATCGGGGCACCCGCGGGCAGCGCCTTCTTCGCCCGGTCCCGTGCATCGTGGAGCCATCGGCGGTAATTCTTGCCGATGTAGGCAAAGAAAGCCTGCTGCCCCAGTACCTGCTGCTGAGGCGTGTCAAACGTGAACCCCTCCTGTAAGGCATTCAATAACACAAATTAACAACATAAAACAAACTGTAATTTAACATTTACTAACGCTGAAAAAAATACTTCACCGTACCAGCCACTCCTCCCATAAGGCCTCCCTCGCAGCGGCATCCCAGTCCTTCCAGTACAGGCGTGGCTCGAAGAATCGGCCCTTCACAAGAACGCCGATCTTCGTCCTCGCCATATTCTCCAGGATCCTGCCAAAGAAGTAATTAAATTAATTAATACAGTTCAAATATAAATTAACACCCCAAAATTTTAAACATAAGGCATGAGGTGATATTTTTAGTACTTACAGGCCCTCCTGCGTGAGTGTAACTCTCTGTTTACGCTGGGGGTCGATGCGTACCCCGCGTGTCGGACCACGGCCTCGTCGAGATCTTACAAAACACAGACATTAATACAGTTCAAATATAAGGCTAGCGAAAATGTACGAAACACTGTTATCAACTATACCTAAGGTAGAACCCACGGAAGATGGAGAATGCACACGCGTGTGGGATGAATCTGCGTCGGGCTGGGGCGACGGCTCGAGCTGGGGCGACGGCGATGGCTGGGGCTGGGGCTGGGGCGACGGGGACGGCGACGGCTGGGGCTGGGCCCCCGATGGCTGTCCGCGATCACTCTGTGCCTCGTCATCAGTAGGAAATGACGAGGTGGGACTAACCGGGGAGGAAGCAACTCGGCGTCCAGCCCGGCCACGAATAGCCCGTATCCTATCCATATCTGACTTCATATAGATTATATACAAAGACATTAACACGTGAAAAACAATAATTTAGGAATAAATCATCATCGGCACTATATATATATATATATATATATATATATATATATATATATATATATATATATATATATATATATATATATATATATATATATATATATATATGAACGGATGTGCAAAAACACATCAATAAACACCAAGTTCTAAAATGTTACTACATTTTTCCCGTGATGTTACAACATTACAAGTCAATCATTTTCAGTTTGCGAATCATCTTCATCACTTTCCTCGTCGCCCTCTTCTTCGTGGGACTCGTCGTCCTCTTCATCTTCTAATTCATTCTCTTCATCAGTAGACTCAGTCACATCAATTAGTTTAATTTAGGGTTCGATTCAATTAGGGCATTCAATTTAGGATTCAATTACTTCAATTTAGGGTTCAATTAGGGGGCTCTATTGATTCAATTTAGGGTTCGGTTGATTTGAGGCATTCAATTTAGGGTTCAATTATTAGTTCAATTTAGGGTTCGGTTGGATTAGGGCATTCAATTTAGGGTTCAATTAGGGTTCGGTTAGATTGGGGCAATCAATTTAGTGTTCAATTAGTTTAATTGAGGGTTCGATTCAATTGGGGTTTAGGGTTTTGGGTTTTGGGTTTTGGGTTTGCGTCATCTTAATTTTAATGTCCCTTGCCCAGTTCCGTCCCGTCCCATCCCATCTAGATCCAACGCCACTTAACCCGATCTTGTCTATGGCTTCCTGCCACCAAAGTAGTTGCATAAGGCCTATTTTCGGATCAGAAGCAACATCCATTGCTCTCGCCGTTTCAATATTGAAAGCGCGGTGAGCAAATCCAGCCCACTCAATCTCCAATGTCTTTAACTTTTCACAACAATTTACATGTATAAGAGGAAGACAGAAGGTATAGCGTAGAGCAAATAGAGAGGAAGACAAGAACTTTACCTCACGAGAAATACTGCCAGAGGTGAGAAACCGTCGTCTCCGGTGGTCCCGGTGGTCGACGCTGCTCTCTCTCTCTATCTCAGTCTCTCTCCTCTTCACAGATCTGCCGGAGGTGAGGGCCCGTGGTCGCCGGAGTTGCAGGTGGTCGCCGTTGTCAAGGGAGGTCACCGCCGGGGTCGAGGGAAGTCACCGCCGGGGTCGAGGGAAGTCACCACCGGTGTCGAGGGAGGTCGCCGCCGGGGTAGAGGGAAGTTGGGTTTTGGGATTTTCGAAGAGAGAAGCAGTGACAGTTCAAACCAGATCTGTGAATTAAATAGACTTTTAGCGACGGATTTATTCCGTCGCTAAACGTCCGTCGGTGAAGACCTATTTCTACCGACGAAGTTTTTTGCGACGGAATCAATCCGTCGCTTAAATAATATTTCATGGCGGAGTGTTACCGACAGAGGTTTCCGTCGGTAAAACGCCTTTTCACCGACGGAGTTTTTTGCGACGGAATAAATCCGTCGCTTAAATAATATTTTACGACGGAGTTTTACTGACGGAGGTTTCCGTCGGTAACACTCATTTTAGCGACGGAATCTATTCCGTGGCTAAAACTCCGTCGCAAAAGACGTCTTTTCTTGTAGTGGTTGGTCGGTTTGAAAGGAGTCTAGCTCACTATCATATGTCACGGAAAATTTCTTGGACTTGATAATTGTATACCAATGAGATTTGAGATTGGCGACGTCCTCCGCATAAAAGACTTGTACAGCTTGACTAGCAAACACAAAGGGCCCGTCTAATGCAAGTCTTGACTTGACATTGACATCTACAACCCCTTGAGAACAAACACAGATTCCTCTACTGCATGTGACATCGAACCACGTACATTTGAACATTACCAGGCAGTTTTGGGAACCCAGATATGTTAGCTCAACAATCTCATTTAGCTCTCTGTAAAAGTCCATGCAATTCTCGACATAACAGTCGCCGTTAATTAAAACTAATTAGGCTCGTTAGGGTTAATTAGGTTCATTAGGGTTAATCGGGACTAATTAGGGCTAATTATAGCCAGTGCTGGAGCCACGATGAGATTCTAAGGGGTGCTAAAAAAATGTCGCGTTAACTTAATTAACCTAAATTCAACAACCAACCATTCAACTAATTCACAGATATCTCAATCCAATTAGGTCCCATCCTCCGTCAACAATCTCAATTCACAATACCTCATATAGGGTGTCGGTATGGTGTCCGACACCTACGGACACGTCTGAAGACATTGATTTATTTTTAAAATACTGGACGTCGTGTCCATCACCCCTTGAAGAGGTGTCGGACACCCCTTGAAGAGGTTTCCACAAGTATAAAGTCAAAATATGACATTTCGGTGTCGGTGTCAATCGGACGCGGTGTCCGTGACCACCGACACCTCGACACCTCATCAACACATCTGGAAACGTGTCGGACACCTCCGAAAACGTGTCGGATACCTCCAGACACCTGTCTGACACCTCTGGACACGTGTCTGACACCTATCGATACGTGTCCAACACCTCCGGACACAACTGAAGTCATTGACATCGTGTCCGTCACCCCTTGAAGAGGTCTCCGTCACCCCATGAAGAAGTGTCCACAAGTATAAAGCCAAAATGTGACATTTTTTATGTCGGTGTCGATCGAACGGGATGTCCGTGACCAACCGACACCTCGACACCTTATCGACACATTTGGACACTTGTCGGACACCTCCGAGCATGTGTTCGACACCTCGCAACGGTGTTCGAAGACATTGATTTATTTTTTAATTGCCGGACACCGTGTCGGATACCCATTGAAGAGGTGTTGGACACCCATTGAAGAGGAGTCCATAAGTATAAAGCTAAAATATGTTATTTCGGTGTCGGCGTCGATTGGACGCGGTGTCCGTGTCTGTGCTACCTAACGGGGATCTCAATCCAATTGGGTCCCATCCTTCATCAACAATCTCAATTCTCAAATACTCAATGCAATAAAAAATTAATAAAAATCACACATTCAATCCAATTGGGTCCCATCCTCCGTCAACAATCTTAATTCTCAATTACTCAATGCAATAAAATCATACATTCAATCCAATTGGGTCACATCCTCCATCAACAATCTCAATATCTCAAATACTCAATGCACAATTAACAATCTAAAGTCATCAATTAACAACCTGAAATCATTAATTAATAATCTCAATCACTTCAAATGCATAGCTAATAATCTAAAATCATCAATCAACAACCTAAAATCATCGATCAATAATCATAATTCTCAAATGCACAATTAACAACCTAAAATTATCAAACAAATGATCAATGTTCAAAATACACATATCCGATGCGCTTGAATTATTTCAATTTGGGGTTCGATTCGATTAGGGCAATTAATTTAGGGTTCAATTAGGGGGTTCAGTTACTTCAATTAGGGGGTTCAGTTACTTCAATTTAGGGTTCGGTTGAATTGGGACATTCAATTTAGGGTTCAATTAATTCAATGAAGGGTTCGATTGGATTAGGGTATTCAATTTAGGATTCAATTAGGGGTTCAATTAGTTTAATTTACGGTTTGATTCGATGGTTTGATTCGATTAGGGCATTCAATTTAGGGTTTCATTAGGGTTCAATTACTTCAATTTAGGGTTCTATTAGTTCAATTTAGTGGTCGATTGAATTGGGACATTCAATTAGGGGGTTCAATAAGTTTAATTTAGGGTTCGGCTGGATTACGGCATTTAATTTAGGGTTCAATTAGTTTAATTTAGGGTTCGATTCGATTAAGGCATTCAATTTATTGTTCAATTACTTCAATTTAGGGTTCAATTAAGGGGTTTTATTACTTCAATTTAGGGTTCAGTTGAATTGGGGCATTCAATTAGGGGGTTCAATTCAGGGTTTGATTGGATAGGGCATTCAATTAAGGGTTCAATTAGAGGTTTGATTAGTTTAATTTAGAGTTCAATTAGAGGATCGATTAGGACATTCCATTTAGGGTTCAATTAGGGTTCAATTACTTCAATTTAGGGTTCAATTATGGTTCAATTACTTCAATTTAGTGGTCGGTTGAATTGGGCCATTCAATTTAGGGGGTTGAATAAGTTTAATTTAGGGTTCGGTTGGATTAGGACATTCAATAAAGGGTTCAATTAGTTTAAATTAAGGTTCGATTCGATTAAGGCATTCAATTTAGGGTTTAATTAAGGTTCAGTTACTTTAATCTAGGGTTCAATTAGGGGGTTCTATTACTTCAATTTAGGGTTTGGTTGAATTGGGGCATTCAATTTAGGGGGTTCAATTAGTTAATTTAGGGTTCGATTGGATTAGGTCATTCAATTTTGAGTTCAATTAGGGGTTCAATTAGTTTAATTTAGGGTTCAATTTGATTAAGGCATTCAATTTATGGTTTAATTAGGGTTTAATTACTTCAATTTACATATTGTCTCATCATGGGGATGGTTACTACGAACAATCGGCTGATTTCTTCCTAGATTGTCTCGTTATCGTAGGTTATGATTTACAGTGAAAAGTCCAGTAACTTTTTTGGAAATAATTAGAGTAAACGAATACCCAGCAAAAAAACAAATAGACTAAACGGATAAATTTGAAAGAATTATACAGATTCAATGCAAAATCAAGCATGAGCAAAAAATTATCAAACAAATTTGTAGGGTAGAGAAAATAATTAGGGTGTTGGGAACTTGCCTTCTAATGAAAAAGGCACAATAGCCGGCGGCAGTGGAGGGCGGCGGCATTGGTGGTGCAACGATGGTGGCAAGCTTTTCACGCGGGGGCAGTACAGTGGAGGGCTTTTAACTTGCGGCAGTGGAGGGGTCACCGTGGAGGGGGATCGCTGGAGGTGGGTCACCGTGGAGGTTGATTACCGGAGCTCAGAATAGCGGTGGGTGATTTTGAGAGAGAGAAATAGGGAGAGAGAAAGAAGCAGATATGGGTGTTTTAATTAAGGACTTTTAGCGACGGGAACACCTGTCGCTAAACGGCCATCGGTAAATTTTACGGACGGAAGTTTTAGCGACGACACAATTTCGTCGCTAAAACAATTTTATAAAATCATCGAAAAAACTAATTATGTAAAAAAGTTTTAGCGACGGTAATTCCGCCTCTAAAAAACCGCCGCAAACACACCGTCGGCAAAAACTTTTGCTGACGGTTTACTTCGTCGATAATAAGTTTTTAACAACAAACTTTTACCGATGGTGTTATCCGTCGATTAAAGTCGTTTTACTGACAGATTGCCTTCCGTCGGTAAAACTCCGTCGTAAAAAATACATTTTCTTGTAGTGCTAAAGGTCATAATGAGCAAGAACTCCAATAATCATCATGCCCTTAAGATTCATGTAAATAGAAAGTTTAAACATGGCCATTAATGCACTCATAACAATTAAAATAGCGTGATAACATCATCACGCTATATTTGGAGGCACTGTTTGCACCAAGTAAAATTACAACAACACAACCAAGGGAAGTCGATTCAATGTAAGGGGTTAATGTTCCACGTACAAGAGTTAGGGATCGGACTAAGGACAAGTCTCCTTTTAAGACTGATTGATCCTAGAGCGGTGTTTGTTTATAATAACTATCAACTCATTGAAATTAATACCTAAATGACACGTGGCCACTTTTAAGCAAAGGAAAGATACATGACTTGTATAAACAAGGCATGTAGTCTTATCTCAAATATGAAAAAAAAATATTGCAAAACCTAAATGAAAACTTAGACAAGATAGTGAAATAAAGCCCAACCAGTCTGAAAACGTGGCAAGGTCAAATCAAATCAAGAAGCTTAATGTAAACAGAAGGGCAAAATAGGCACGCCAAGATACATGACATATCCATATTTAATTGACCGAAAGCTAAATGATTAAAAGTGTTACCAGCTTATAAGAGTTTAGTCACTATGAATACGATGAAAGTAAACTGCCTATATTCAATATATTTCTACACTTGGTTTTGTTAAAAGGTAGGAGTAGATTAGGTAGGAACTGCAATAACTTAAATAGAACTAAAAAAGATCCTAAAGTATTAGGCCAACAGAATTCTAACGATATCCTCAAGTCCTCTTAGATCGTTTTGAGAAGAAATCGAAGAAGGAATAGTCCCCAAACACCAGACCTTCTAATGTATCTAAGAATTGTGTTTACACATGATTTCGTCATAACCTGCTACGCCTGCACATTAAAAATTAATAAACCTTTTAAAGGCATGTGCCAGATTTTTTTACAAGTAAACAATTTCAGAAGTTCTATCAATCATTTTCTCTAAACATTGGGTGAAAGGCTTGCATGTTCTCCGGTGATAAAATGCACAACGAGTTTAAGTGGATGTATAGCAGTGAAATAATTGTCTCAAAACTTATTACTAAAGCATATAATTGTATTTAAGCAAAACAAAAAGGTATAAAAGAAATCGTTTACTGGGGTGGTAGTCCTCACAAGGCAAGTCCTTCAAGACAGGTACAAGAAGTATAATAATTGCAGGTTTTATTGAATAAAGCGAAAAGCTCGATTGTTGCTGCATTTTATTGTGATGTACCATATAGAGTGTAAAATAATTTATGATGGTTCTTATAAAATTCTACTCATAAACTCATAAATATTTATTTTGACTTACAGTTTACAAAAATTTCCCCGAGAAACTCTCTTAAAATGTTGCTTGTCACGGCCTAGCATAATATTTTCAGGCGCAGGTTAGAAGATGAGCTGTACATGCAAGGGGCCATGACTTGCATTGGTAGCAGTGAAGACCGCATCCCAAAGTCCACCCGACACTCTATTGGAGAGGGGTATAATTAATTTTGCACGATTATTGGATCACGGTAGCATTTTTCAAGTTAGGTGAAAGCACGTGGGAGACATTGGTAATTCCAAGAGGTAGGGAGCCCGTGATGGACTGAAGTTTGCAGGAGTCAGCTTGCATTTTGTAACATGAGAGAGTCACAGACAACAGAAAATATAGGCAAAGGTCCTCAAAATTATTGTCGAAGCAATCACCATGAAAACATTGTCAAATCATCAAAAGCAGAAAATAAAATACGAATACACTAATAAATTACACTACAAATATGTCTCCCTGCAAAGAAAAGGCCATTTGGTCGAGAAAGATAGCGAGTTCTATGAATCATCTTGAGAAACAATTTTCAGTCGATAAAAGGAATTGAAATCCTAAAAACACCTTCTTAGTACTTTCAGAATTCTAAAAAAATGTCTCGTTAGATAAAGAAAAGAAAAAAGGAAACAAAACGACAAGAACTGGACAAAATAAGTAATTACCAACCAACCCTGTTGATTCACTTCTGTTTCTATTTTTTTTCCTTATGTCATAAATATCTCAGCTGGCAGCCTTCAAAGCTGTATACGTTATACATTGTGCATAACACGTATAAAACCTACTTATAGCAATCTGAAAAGTACAACATCTTGGAGTGCAAGTGTGCAACTACAATTAAGCTGCCCATTATTGCCACATAATTACCTCTTTTGACATACAATCACTCACTAATTTGTAACTTTTTTGGGTATATAATAACTTGTACAGCTGACACCATTTATTTTCCCACGTTGCATGGGGTCGTGGTTCATTTGTCGTGTAACTCCTAGTCCAATGGTGCGAGAATCTGCGTTAGGCAACCAAGGAACGTAAGAAGTTTGAACCGAAGAACAGAAGAGAAGAAGAAAGGTAGATGGTGAGAAGGGTCGTTAGGCACCTGCTAAAGACACGGTTGGCCAAAAGATAAAAACAGCCCTCTGACAATTGAGAAATCCAAGTGTTCCATCAACCATGGAAGCCTTGCTTGTGGAAACCAACCACTACTGGCTCAAAAACTACTAATTATTGGCTCGTAGTTATGACGTTCTCATTATATATATTTATGATTGACCATCCGATCCCCATTGGAATGAGATCATATGATTGTTTTATAAGAGGCAACCGGGCTCGGATTTTATTGTGCTCCTAGCTTAGAGCATCAAGCCAGCCACTTCATTTACCTTCTCTCTTCATTCTCGAGCTAACCTTCTCGCTTGAGTTGATATCTTGGGAAGAGAGAGAAGAGATAGAAGTAGAGAGAGATGGGAAGAGCTCCATGTTGCTCCAAAGTTGGGTTGCATAGAGGTCCTTGGACCGCTAGAGAAGACTCATTGCTTACAAAATATATTCAGGTTCATGGTGAAGGGCATTGGAGATCTTTGCCAAAGAAAGCTGGTAACGATCTACTAGTGAACCCTATTATCTTGTTTTTCCATTTCATCATAAGTGTTTTCACGAAAAGAAAACTTTCAAGACACGTCTATTTTGGTTTTTAACGACATCTCGGTGAAGCTGCAACAACTTTTAGTAGCAGGTTGCAGCAAAAAAGTGAAAGTATTTCTTTTTCGCGATGTTATAGGAATCCTAGAGTTGACTTTGTCAGTCTTTTCTTTGTCACTGAAAAGGTCTGCTTAGATGTGGAAAGAGCTGCCGACTAAGATGGATGAACTACTTGAGGCCAGACATAAAGAGAGGTAACATAACGCCGGACGAGGATGATCTCATTGTCAGATTGCACGCACTTCTAGGCAACCGGTGGTCTCTTATTGCTGGAAGGCTTCCCGGTCGAACCGATAACGAGATCAAGAACTACTGGAACACCCACCTCAGTAAGAAGCTCAGAAGCCAAGGAACTGACCCTAATACGCACAAAAAGCTATCCCAGCCGCTTTTACGTGAACCCAAGAATAGAAGAAGCAACAACAAGCAGAAGAACAAGTTCAGAACCATTAATGTAGCAGCTTCTCAGGTTGAAATGACCAAAGTTCATAATCCAAAGCCTACTAGGGTTTCTTCCCTTAAATCTTTTACAATGTCAAGGAACAATAGTTTTGATTGGAGTACAGGGTGTTCGAGCCAAGAAGGGGAGAGAGAATTTGCATGGCCTAATTTTAATGTCAATGGGGTCAGTTTCCTTATCGGTGATGATCAAGATGACCCCGATCTTGGTAATGGTTCGGATGATCTTGAATGCCAGTCTCATGAACCAACTACATCATCCGACAATGGTAACTTAGAGAAGCTTTATGAGGAGTATCTACAGCTTCTGAGGACAGAAGAGGTCGATCTAGTTGATCAGATGGACTCTTTCCCTGAATCTCTACTGATCTAATGACCTCAAAAAAGAATAATGGTCTTGCGACAAAATATCTGAACATTAGGTTTTCACGTGCCTACCTTCCTCGCCACCTAGGAGCAACTGATCTTGCGTGTTTAAAGATAGCACTATGGTATCAATAACATGTGGAGTATACAATTTACAGGAATATATATTTCTCCTTTTCAGTTCTTTGGTTCCCTAGAGCATTGGTTATTGAGAGTAAAATCGCTCATTTTTAATTTTTGAACTCGCGCTCATGGTGGCAAAAATGACTTCTGTTTCACACCCTACAATGATGAGTAGCGATCGAATCTTCTTCTTTCTTCCCTGATTAGCAAAATAAGAAGGAAAATCTCACTCTCTTCTTCATGAGTGAATCTTGCCAATTTTAGAATGGCGGTGGAGGCAGAAATGACTTCTCTGTCACACTCTGCAACGATGATTAGCGATTAAATCTTCTTCTTTTTTTCAGATTGGCAAAATATAATGAAAAAGAACACTTCTTCGGCACGAGTGAATCTCGCCAATCTCATATCACTACAAGAAAAGACGTTTTTTGTGATGGATTTTTAGCGACAGAATCTATTCCGTCGCTAAAATGAGTTTTAGCGACGGAATCTATTCCGTCGCTAAAATGAGTTTTACCGACGGAAACCTCCGTCAGTAAAATTCCGTCGTAAAATATTATTACCGACGGAATTAACCGTCGAGAATAATATTTGGCGACCACTTTTGCCGGCGGACTTTTAGCGACGGTACTTCCGTCACTAAAACATTTTGATGGGAATTTTTTTCCAAGGGTTTATGGAAATATTTTAAGCGACGGAATAAATCCGTCGCTAAAAACTCCGTCGGTAAAAATAGACCTTCACCGACGGACTTTTAGCGACGGATATATTCCGTCGCTAAAATTCTATTTAACTCTCAAATCTTGTTTTCTCTCTCACCATCTCTCTCTTCGAAAATCCCAAAAAAGGCTCCGGCGATTGTGCCACCACCGTTCTCACATCATGCCCTACCTTCGGCGCCACCGAAAGCCTTGACACCGGCGGTGACCTCCCTCGACACCGGCAGTGACTTCACTCGACACTGATGGTGACCTCCCTCGACACCGGCAACTCTCATCAGGTATTTTTTTTATTTGCTATGACTTTGTTTACTTCTATCCAGTCGCTTTTCATATTTGTGTATGATTTGCTGTGAATTTGTGACTTTCGTGTATGATTTCGGCGGTGACCTCCCTAGGCAGTCATTTTTTTGATTTACTGTGACTTTGCTATTTCTTTGTTTCACATTTTGTGCATGATCTCAGCACGCTATTGACTGATGCATAATTTCACTTTGAAATACTATTTGAGAGTTTACTCATGCAATGTTTGATGGGTGTTGATGGAGTGATTGTTGACCTAGTTCAAGAGATTTCGGAGGCGGTTTTGAACTTTAACAACCATGTCAAGGAGGCTAAAGAAGGTGCCTTGTCTCAAGAGGAAGGGCAACTACAGAGCAGAAATCCTAGCTACTCACAACATGAACTTTCTTCGCTCTCAAAGCTCATTCCAGGGTTGATACAGATTTGAAAATGAAGCTTTGGGTTTTCATATCAACAATAGTAATAGAGCTTGACATCATTCATAGATGCCACTGTTTAGCTTCTGCATATACAAGTTAAAATTGTAGGTTCTACACCAACAAGTAACAAAGCATGTGAATTTGGCCATTAAGAATGTGAATGTGCACTACAAGAAAAAAGGGTTTTAGCGACGGACTTTTAGCGACGGAACGACTTCCGTCGCTAAAGGTGTTTTCAGCGACGGAATTTCTGTGGGTAAAAACGTTGTCCAAAAAAATATTTTACCGACGGATTAATCCGTCGGTAAAACCATTCCCGACGGACGTTTAACGACGGTCTTTTAACGACGGTATAAACCGTCGCTAAATGGTTTTACCGACGGATCTTTAGCGACGGGACATGCCCGTCGCTATATGTGTTCTTAAATACCCAAATTTCTCTCTCTCTCTCTCCCCCCGTCTTTCCTCCCCACCAGCCCCCCACGCCGGCGACAGGCCCCCGCCTCCGTCCCTCCCCACCGCCCCCCACGCCGGCGACAGGCCCCCGCCTCCGTCCCTCCCCACCAGCCCCCCACGCCGGTGACAGGCCCCCCCGCCACCACCACACCGCCCTTCCCTCTCCCCTCAGATCTGCCATCCCCATTGCCACCTCGCCGCCCCGCAGCTACCCCACTACTGCCACAGCCACTTCACAGTCGCACCACCATCGCCACAGTTCCTCCCCCTCCGCCGCACCACCACCCTCTGCCGCTGCCTTCTGTGAGCCACTGTCGTCATCCGCCTCGCACCACCACTGCCTGAACACACTTTTTTTCCTGGTTAGAAATTATTTATCATATTGAATTAATATGTTGTTATAATATAATTGTATGCTAGAAATTATTTATCACATTAAATCTATTGTTATAATGTAATTGTATTTAATCTATTGTAATGTAATTGTATTTGATTTGCTATAATGTAATTGAATTTAATTTGTTGTAATGTAATTAAATTTAATTTTTTGTAGTGTATTGTATTATATTTAATTTGTTGTAATGTAATTGTAACGATTAAACCCTAATTATCCCTAATTTGTTCCCAAGTAACCCTAATTGAACCAAATTAACCCTAATCAAACCGTAATTATCCATAATCTAACCAATTAACAGTAATTAACCCCGTGTAACCCTAATTGAACGAATTAATCCCAATTAAACCTGATTAACCCTAACTGAACCAATTAATTGTAATGAACCCCGATTCAACATAATCTAACCAATTAGCCCTAATTAATCCCGATTTATCCTAATTGAACCAATAAACCCCAATTAGCCCTAATTGAACCAGTTAACCGTAATTAGCTCCAATTAAACCTATTTGAACCGGTTAACCTTAAACTCTAATTAAAGCATAATTAGCCCGGATAAACCCTAACTATCCTTAATTTGTTCCCAAAAATTCCTAATCAAACCGTAATTATCTCTAATCTAACCAATTAACAGTAATTAACCCCACGTAACCCTAATTGAATGAATTAACCCCAATTAAACCTGATTAACCCTAACTGAACCAATTAATTGTAATGAACCCCGATTCAACCTAAACTAACCAATTAACAGTAATTAACCCCGCGTAACTCTAATTGAACGAATTAACCCCAATTAAACCTGATTAATCCTAACTTAACCAATTAATTGTAATGAACCCCGAATCAACCTAATTGAACCAATTAATTGTAATTGAACCCCTAATTGAATGCCCTGATCCAACCGAACCCTAAATTGAAATAATTGAACCCCCCCTAATTGAACCCTAAATTGAATGCCCCAAATCAACCGAACCCTAAATTGAATCAATAGAACTCCCTAATTGAACCATAAATTGAAGTAATTGAACTCTAATTAAACCCCAAAATTGAATGCCCTAATCGAATCGAACCCTAAATTGAATGCCCTAATCGAATCGAACCCTAAATTAACCCCTAATTGAACCCTAAATTGAATGCCCTAATCTAACTGAAACCTAAATTGAATCCTAAATTGAATGCCCCAAATCAACCGAACCCTAAATTGATTCAATAGAACCCCATAATTGAACCCTAAATTGATGTAATTGAACCCTAATTAAACCCTAAATTGAATGCCCGTGATCGAACCGAACCCTAAATTAAACTAATTAAACCCTAAATTGAATGCCCTAATATAATCGAACCCTAAATTGAAATAATTCAAGCGCATCAGATATGTGCATTTTGAATAATTTTTTCCTATTTGAACATTGATAATTTGTTTGATAATTTTAGGTTGTTAATTGTGTATTTAAGAATTGTGATTATTGATATGTGATTTTAGGTTGTTAATTGATGATTTTAGGTTATTAGCTGTGCATTTGAAGTAATGTGATTATTAATTGATGATTTTAGGTTGTTAATTGATGATTTTAGATTGTTAATTGTGCATTGAGCATTTGAGATATTGAGATTATTGACGGAGGATGGGACCCAATTGGATTGAATGTGAGATTTTTTTAATTTTTATTGCATTGGGCGGCATTTGAGAATTGAGATTGTTGATGGAGGATGGGACCCAATTGGATTGAGATACCTGTTAGTTAGCGCAGACACGGACACTACGTTTGATCGACGGTGTCCGACATTTAAAAAATAAATATTTTAATAAATCAATTAACTCTAATTAATTAGCTCTAACGAGCCTAATTAGTTTTAATTAACCCTAAGAACCTAATAAAAATCAAAGTAGCTGTAATTACCCCAAATTAGCCAAAATGAACCCAATTACGCGCATATTGATTATAGTTAGCCTAATTAGTCATAATTTGCACTAACATAACCCAATTAAGCCTAATTAGCGCTAATTAGGACCAATCGACACTACTCGGCACAATTAAACCCTAATTAGGACTAAATAACCGTAATTAGTCCTAATCAACCCTAAATAGCTATAATTATTCGAAACTAGCCCTCATTAACATTAATTAGCCCTAATATAACCCAATTAAGCCTAAGTAGCCCTAATTAGGACTAATCAGCACTACTCGGCATAATTAAACCCTAATTATGACTAAATAATCCTAATTAGTCCTAATCAACCCTAATTAGCTATAATTAGGCCAAACTAGCCCTCATTAACATGAATTAGCCCTAACATAACCCAATTAAGCCTAATTAAGACTAATCAGCACTACTCGGCACAATTAAACCCTAATTAGGACTAAATAACCCTAATTAGTCCTAATCAACCCTAATTAGCTATAATGAGGCCAAATTAGCCCTCATTAACATTAATTAGCCCTAACATAACCCAATTAAGCCTAATTCAGACTAATCAGCACAATAAAACCCTAATTTGGACTGAATAACCCTAATTAGTCCTAATCAACCCTAATTAGCTATAATTAATACTTGTAATTAACCCTAATAACACAGTTAGCCCTAATTACCGCTGATGGCTCCACGATGCACGGGACCGGGCGAAGAAGGCGCTGCCCGCGGGTGCCCCGATGACAGACATGACGAGATATCCCCCACATTGGATATCTCACCGTGTATGGGGGGAGATGATAGATCGGTGGGCTGCGGATCCAGGTTGGGACGCCAAGAGTAAGAGCGGGGCTGAGAACAGACAGAACAGAGATCCAACGCACACGGGGGGTCGGTGCCACACGACATCGTCCGACACATGAACGCGGTCGAGCACCCGGATCTGGAAGAGGATGAGGTCATAGCTCTGACCTATACTCAGACGCACGTGCGGAAGAAGGACAAGGACGAGACGCACCGGGCGGGCGACTATATTTCAGATATTGCCCGGCGGATCGATGTGAGTCAATTTATTTAAGTTGTTAATGTTTTTTCTTTCTATCATCAATGTCCGTTTCGTTAATTAATGCCCTAATATATCGTTAAACCACTATTTTTGCAGGCCTTGTATGAACAGCTAAGGGGGTCCGAGCAGCAGTCCGGACAGCCATCAACGTCCACTAGTACAACTGCGAGTACTGGGGGTTGAAGCGATGGCTGGATACGCCGGAGGTCGTGAATCGGCCGAAAGGCTGCATACGCGGCCTACCTAGCACGACTGCTCATGTCGTGATAGGAGCGTCCTCACCCCCTGCTGCTCCTCCACAGACACCGGCTCCTCGTCCTCAATTGGACGACGAGGAGATCCAGTGCATTGCTACAGTGTGGTGAGGATGATCAAGGAGCAGGGCACTACTGGACAGGCCGAGCCGGCCCCGGATCAGCAGGATCCAGATTCGGGACTCGGCAACCCCTGATGAGCCCCTTCCTGTGCCCGTTCCTAGCTTCCCCCTGCCCCCCGCGCCCGGCTTGTACTCTTCTCCCCTCTCCTAACCGGCTGTATCCGGTTCCCGGCTTGTACATATATGAATTTTTTTATAATAAATATTTCTTATAATTAATTATATATATTTCTTTCTGTATTGATTATTGCGCGTTGTTGTTGAGAATTGAAAATTGTATTACAGATCTGGGTAATTGAAAAATAAAAAAAAATTCAAAAAAAAAATTAACTTTTGGCGACGGATTAATTCCGTCGCTAAAAGTATTCCTACAATCAGTTATTTAGCGACGAAATATTCTGTAGCTAAATAAGTTTTTTAGCGACCGTCGCTAATTTGACAAAAAAGAAAATAAATTAAAATTCTAAAAATATAATTAGCGACGGAATATCCGTCGCTAATTAAAAATAAATCCGTCGGAAAAAATGACATATTTAGCGACAGATTTAAAACATTCCGTCGCTAAACTATTAGTGACGGGCTTTTATAAGAGGGATTTTTAGCGACGGTGAATCCGTCGCTAATTCTTTTAGCAACGGATTTTGGGCTTTTAGCGACGGATTTCCCCGTCGCTAAAAGCCTATTTTCTTGTAGTGGTGCCGCTATGATTTCACTAATAAAATGGGACTTGCTGTAGTGTACTGCTTTTATTTTTTTCTTTTGTATGGTGTCTTGCATATGGGCTTTCATACTTGAGCGAAAAGAGACCGCATATACTACAAGGTTGGCCCAAGGTTTTGGGCCTGTAACCAGTACAAGCCCAATCGTGGTAATATATATCTGCAGGCCTGATTGACCAGCAGGTTGAAACTCCGCTGATCGCATGGCTTACTGCACGTACCTGCCTTCAAGCTTCAACAACACTTGGTCGTGGGTAGGGTGGCAATTGTAACCCAAACCCATTTACCTGGCCGAACCCGCCCGCCCATTTAAAAATGATCCAAAACCACCCATTTAGATAATTGGGTCTAGATGGGTCAAGAATCTTGCAACCCATTAACCCATTAATTTATATGGGTTACAAATGGGTGCCCATTACCCATTAATCAATTTGTCTCATTCTTCTCTCTCGTAAACCACTCGTCGGATTATAGGTTATTCCTGCTACTGCTGGTGTTGTCAAAATCTTACCGATCTCGCTAAATATATTGCCAATGGTATTTTTATAGACATCTTTGTCGGTAATTCTTAACAATATTTTTTTATCATTACTAAACAATTTTTTTTATCATTACTAAACATATTTGGCAACCTCTGAAATCTCTTGCTATTTCTTTTGTTTTTTTTGTGGGATGCCTTGCAAATATTAAAAAGAATGTCTTGCCTAAAAGACATACTCAAGTCTAAACTACTTTTCAACCATAAGAGTACATGAGTAAACTCTCACCCCTAATCATGTACGTACCTAAAAACTTGAGATGCCATTAAACAACAAAAAAGGGGGAAAATAAAAAATGGAGTATCATTAACGTTGCAATAGAACTTATAGTTGTTATTATGTCTTCCAAGCGAGCATGTATAAGCTTGTTAATAGGTATTTATTGATAAAAATTGTATAAAGAACAACTTTTAGATTAAAACGACAATTATCTTCTTTTTAAAAAAAATCCAATACTATCACAAACTCTGGCGTGTTCTCGACCTTCATGGGCATCAGCAGGGCTAGTAGCACTTTATCAATGGTATCTCTTAATGAGTTAGTGAGATATAGTAAGGAAGGTAATGCTTCAATATGTTATTTCGCATCCTTCGTTAGAAGGTTACCAATTATTACTAAATTATATTTGAACTTATTGAACTCCCTAATTGAATGTCATAATCCAACCGAATCCTAAATTGAACTTATTGAACTCCCTAATTAAATGCCCCAATTCAACCGACCACTAAATTGAACTAATAGAACTCATAATTGAACCCTAAATTGAAGTAATTGAACCCTAATTAAACCCTAAATTGAATGCCCTAATTGATCGAACCCTAAATTAAACTAATTGAACCCTTAAGTGAATCCTAAATTGAATCCCCTAATTAAATCGAATCCTAAATTGAACTAATTGAACCCCCTAATTGAACCCTAAATTGAATGCCCCAATTGAACTGAACCCTATATTGAACTAGGACTACCCTAAATTGAAGTAATTGAACCCCTTAATTGATTGCCCTAATCGAATCGAACCCCAAATTGAAATAATTCAAGCGCATCGGATATGTGCATTTTGAACAATTTTTTCCTATTTGAACATTGATCATTTGTTTGATAATTTTAGGTTGTTAATTGTGCATTTGAGAATTGTGATTATTGATCGATGATTTTAGATTGTTAATTGATGATTTTAGGTTATTGGTTGTGCATTTGAAGTAATTGAGATTAATAATTGATGATTTTAGGTTATTAATTTATGATTATAGATTGTTAATCGTGCATTGAGCATTGAGATATTGAGATTTTGTTGACGGAGGATGGGACATAATTGGATTGAATGTGTGATTTTTATTAATTTTTATTGCATTAAGCATTTGAGAATTGAGATTGTTGAAGGAGGATGGGACCCAAATGGATTGAGATACCTGTTAATTAGCACAGACACGGACACCACGTCTGATCGACTGTGTCTGACATTTAAAAAATAAATCAACGTATGCCGATGTGTCCGGAGGTGCGTGTCCGGAGGCGTCAAACACGTGTCGGTATGTGTCGGACACGTGTTCGTAGGTGTCGTACGTGTCAGACACGTGTCCGGAGGTGTCAGACATGTATCGGACACCATATCGACACCCTATATGAGGTGTCGGAATTGAGATTGTTGACTGTGCATTCAATTTAAGTTAATTAGGTTAACGCGACATTTTTAGCATGCACCCCCTGGAATCTCATCGTGGTTCCAGCACTGGTTATAATTAGCTGTAATTAGTCCTGATTAATAATATTTTAATAAATCATTTAACCCTAATTAGCTCTAACGAGCCTACTTAGTTTTAATTAACCCTAAGAAACTAATGAAAATCAAATTAGTTGTAACTACCCCAAATTAGCCCAAATGAACCCAATTACGAGCATATTGAATATTATAGTTAGCCTAGTTAGTCGTAATTAGCACTAACATAACCTAATTAAGCCTAATTAGCCCTAATTAGGACTAATAAACACTACTCGGCACAATTAAACCCTAATTAGGACTTAATAACCATAATTAGTCCTAATCAACCCTCATTAGCTGTAATTATCCGAAATAACTCCTCATTAATAATAATTAGCCCTAACATAACCCAATTAAGCCTAATTAGGACTAATCAACACTGCTTGGCACAATTAAACCCTAATTAGAACTAAATAATCCTAATTAGTCCTAATCAACCCTAATTAGCTATAATTATCCGAAACAACTCCTCATTAACAATAATTAGCTCTAACATAACCTAATTAAGCCTAATTAGTCATAATTAGGACTAATCAAACTACTCGGCACAATTAAACCCTAATTAGGACTAATTCCCACCTTCGTTCTTCGATTCAATGGAGCATCTGTATGTTCACTTGGCATATGAAGCTAAGATGGGTGGACCCGTGCAATATCGGTGGATCTATCCTTTCGAGAGGTAATCTTTAAATTGTTACAGTTGTTCGTTTGCATTAATGCGACACATGTTATCATTGATATTCCACCTAACTCGATTCGCTAAACTTCTAGGTTCATGTTCCATTTAAAGAAAAAAGTCCGCACTAAGGCTCGGATTGAGGCTCAATTGTGGAGGCTTACGTAATGGAAGAATTTGTAAACTTTTGTAGTCAATATTTCGGGCCTGATGTTGATACAAGGTTAAATCAACTCGGCCAAAATGAGCCCGGATCGAGCACAAATTCAGAAGGGCAATTGTCAATATTCAAGCAGTTTGGTAGTCCATTCGGCCAAACATATACTCGATGGCTAACGGATGAAGAGTACAGTGCTGCAACAATATATGCCCTTATAAATTGCGATGAAGTTTCGGCATTCGTTGAGTAAGTTAATGTCTTAATTCACTTACATTGCTGTACATAATTGAAAGTGTGTGATAAGCGAGTCAACTATATTGATTTGCAGTGAGTTCGATGTGGAATCTTTAATCACTGATCCCGCTGTATCCAAATCTCGTCGAAAATCACAATTTGTACAGTGGTTCAAAAGGCATGTAAGTTCTTAATGAAATTATATTATGTGTTATATACAGTTCTGTGGCCAATTAGTATACTGATTTATCCTTAATTTTTACCGTCATCTACAATAGGTTCAGTCAGTGGATAGACCAGTGGCCTCCTGCTTGAAATTACTAGCGGAAGGCCCTAACAAACAAGCATCCTGTCATGGAGGTTATATCATCAACGGGTTTAGGTTTAACGTAAAAGATGGTGACCGAACAAAACAAACCCAAAACAGTGGAGTCTTGGTCAACGGCGACTGTTATGCTGAGAATTGCATGGACTTTTACGGAGAGCTAGATGAGATTGTTGAGCTAACATATCTAGGTTTCCAAAACCGCCTAATTTATCCTTAACTTTTACGATGTCGGTGCCACATGACACCGTCCGACACATGAATGCAGTCCAGAACTCGGATCTGGAGGAGGATGAGGTTATAGCTCTGATGTATAACCATACACGCGTACGAAAGAAGGACGAGGTGCGCCGGGCTGGCGACTATGTTTCGAATATTTCCTGGCAGATCGATGTAAGTCGATGTGTTTAATTAAGTGTTATTTTTTTCTTACTATCCTCAATGTCTGTTGCGTTAATTAATGCCCTAACATATCTTTAATTCATTGTTTTTGTAGGCCTCGTATGAACAACTTAGGGAGTCCGGACAGCCATCAGCATCCACCAGTACGGGTGCGAGTACTGGGGGGCGTTGAAGCGATGGATGAATACGCCGGAGGTCGTCAATCGACCGAAAGGCCGCATACGCGGCCTGCCTAGCACAATTGCTCGCGTCGTGATAGGAGTGTCCTCACCCCCCGCTACCCCTGCACAGACACCGGCTCCTCGGCATTTGTTGGACGAGGAGGAGATCCAGCGCATTGCTACGGTGGTGTTGAGGCTGATCAAGGAGCAGGATCAGCAGGGTACTGCTGCCGGACATGCCAAGCCGGCCCCGGATCAGCAGGATCCAGATCCGGGACTTGGAAACCCCTGATGAGCTCCTTCTCATGCTCGGTCCCAGCTTCTCCCCCTCCCCCGTTCAGTCGCAGCTTGTTCCCCCTCCCCCGCCCGGTCCCAGCTTCTCCCCCTCCCCCCACCTGGTCCCAGCCTGTCCCCCCTCCCCCCGCCCGGCTTGTGCATCATGACTATTTTTTATAATTTATTGTATATATTTCTTTGTGTATTGATTATTGTGCGTTGTTGAGAAATGAAATTTTCATTACAAGTCTGGGTAATAAAAAATAAAAAATATATATATTTTTTTAAAAAAATTTGACTTTTGGCGATGGATTAATTCCGTCGCCAAAAGTCTTATTTAGCGACGAAACATTCTGTCGCCAAAAACATTATTCCATCGCTAAATTCACAAAATAGAAAATAAATTAAAATACGTAAAATATAATTAGCGACGGATATTCCGTCGCTAATTAAAAAATAAATCCGTCACAAAAAAGTGCGATATTAGACGACGGATTTGAAAATTCCGTCGCCAAACTTTTAGTAACGGACTTTTATATGAGGGACTTTTAGTGACGGTATATCCGTCGCTAAAAGTTTTAGCGACGGATTTACCCGTCGCTAAAAGCTTTTTTCTTGTAGTGGATAATGTGGTAGACAACCATACAAAAAGTCCTTTTTTTTTTCTTTCCAAAAGCAGTGCTACTGGCTCTTCCCATGGTGCTTAGAATTTAACTAGTGTGTAAAGAAGGAAGGGGAGGCCCTCCTTCTCTTGTTTCTTTTCGTGTCTTTCGCTCCCCCTTTCTCGGCATCTTGCATCTGCCGCCATTCGCCAACACCATCATCCACGGCCCGATCTCCACCCCCACCCTCAGATCGGAAGATCTTCAGCCATAAATCTCCTCCTTCTACCCTACTAACATCAGATCTGAAAAGCTATTCTAGATCCGGACCTCCAATCAAGGTGGTTCGGGTTGAAATCTACGAGGGGGGTTCGATTCGGTGGGTTTGTGGCTTGAAGATAAAGGATCTAGTTGAGATGGATGAAGCCAACTCTCTTCGAGCTGCGGATCTTTCAGATCTGGCCTTGAGAAGACGCTCCACCTCAAGATCCGACCATAACCGCGGCAGTAATATAAATTGTCATTTCATGTGGCCCTTGGAATTGATGTCTCGTTGCATCTTTTCCACCCCGTTACCATTCGATCTGGATCTTGTAAATCCAACAGTGGTAATACTTATCTGCTCTCTGTTCTTGCAAGGCCATGTCGGCCACTTGAAATTCCAGAGTCAAGTCTTAACTTGTGCTCTTTTACTGTACTTTTGGTATTCTTTTCTAGGGTTAGACGTTCGTTTGTGCCTTTAGGTTGTACTTTTGTGGTTTAGTTAATGAAGTTTCCGTTCGACAAAAAAAAAAGTGAGGAAGTTTTCATGGTAGTTGGCAGACATGCATTTCTTCACGTACCGTAGCGTGACATCACACAACTCTGTCACTTCTAGAAGCATAAGTAGGGCGTTTCGAAGAAAGCCTTTGTTTCACACTTTTGCTTTTGAGGGTTACGTACGTTTAATTGAAACCTTTTTCGTCAAATAGTGTTTACTTTTTACGTTTTATACGTGTAAACAACTTGATAGCATCACTCCCCATCACAACATACTGTGTACAGTTAACCTAACATTCTTAACTATAGGGAATTCTTCAAAAAAATCTCAAGAAAATAGTAAGTGCTTCTAGATGATCATCAGTTCAACCTTTAGGCTTTCAAGCCTGGCCTCTCGACCTGTCTCCCCCCCCCCCCCCCCCCCCCCCGCGGTTAAATCCTTGTTTAAGAAAGGATTAATTAGGAACATCATTGTCGCATATACTAGTGTCTATTACATCGTGAAACTTTATTAAGCTTCTATGAACAATACCAACACGTATTAACTTCACTTCAAGTTAGGTTATGTACTATATTATGGTCCAGTAATATATAATCTCGGATTATGTCATAGCTCAAATGCGTGCGCGTGCGTGTGTGTGTGTTGGGGCTGATCCATATAGTGCGTTTGAACATCGCGGACGGCTGAGACGTTGAACATAGCGGACAGCTAAGATCACACTTTTTTTGTGTTTGCTTCTTGTAGCTTGCTCCAACAACCAACGGGGTATCCATATTCTCTATATTTTCAAAATGCCCCTGACCCTCCCCCTCCACTAAATGAGAAAAAAAAAAAGAATCCCTCTGATCAGCTGCTCCTGCAAAGAGCAGGCTGTGTGGAAAAAAAATTTGGTTCTTTTTCTTTTCCTTTCTTTCTCCTTCCTCTTTTTCACCTCTCTGCCCTATCGCCCACCACCAACCTTCACTAGCCACCATCATCCTCCACACAAAATCCCACCTCACAGACACTTGTCACCCACCCTGCATACGCACAGACCAACGACTAACACAAACACACACAGATATAGAAGTGTGATCTCAGCCATCCGCGATGTTTAGTTGATGCTTGGATCACACCTTCCGAAAAATAGTGCTTTAATTTATCAAATGCTCAAAATGGATCAACCCCTATAAGTATTTGTCAACTTTGTTGCATTATGGAAATTGCAAATATATCTCAAACAGTTAGGTTGGAATTTAACCATGGTCTAAATACTTTTTTTTTTGCCAAAATTCACAATTATAGCCTAGATACTGACATGTTATTTTATGTTTCCCTTGAAGTGATAATCCATACACTCGACCTCTTAAATTGATCATCTTGGAAAATTGAAAATTTATTCGTTATTGTTCTTCCAAATTTTGATTTCACAAATAATAATGTCTTGCGATCAGTTCTAGAATCAAAATCAAACCTAATCTACATTTTAAAATGCTTATGATATCCTTCCGAGTGAATTGAACTTCCTGAATTTGTTTATACTTTGTTTTTGCTTGTAATCCTCTCAATTACACAAGGTTGGGAATCTTAACGTAAAAATGATGCCTTTTACAAGACTTTATTGGTGTAAGTTTCATAATACGCATGTAGAATTGTATACAAACATATACAATACATAAATAAGTTTTTTATTTTCTTTGTTATAATTAATAACACAGCATGAGATTTATGTTAAAACTATTTAATTAGGAAGTAGTCAAATATATTAAGGCCCCGTTTGACAAAAAAAATTTCCCTCTTTTTTTTTTCAGTTTTAAAAACTGAAAAAAAAAGAGCGTTTGGTAACCATTTTTTTTTCAATTTAAAAAACCAGTTTTTAAACTGCAGAGTAAAAAAAAAAACTCCAAAAACTGGTTTTTTTTTTCACTTTTGGTTTTTTTTTTTCGACCACCACCACCACCCTCCCACCGCCGGCAGCCACCTCAGGCGACCACCGCCGGAGACTGCCGGCTGCCGGCAGCCACCTCCGGCCGCCGGCGACCACCGGCAGCCACCTCCGGCCGCCGGCAGCCACCGCCGGAGACTGTCGGCAGCCATCTCCGGCCGCCGGCGACCACCGCCGGAGACTGCCGGCAGCCACCTCCGGCCGCCGGCGACCACCGCCGGAGACGGCCGGCAGCTACCTCCGGCCGCCGGCCACCACCGCCGGCCACCACCGCCGGCCACCACCGCCGGAGACTGCCGGCAGCTACCTCCGGCCGCCGGCCACCACCGCCGGTGACTGCCGGCAGCCACCTCCGGCCGTCGGCCACCACCACCACCACCGTCGACCACCGCTACGCCCCACCACCGCCACCGCAAACCACCAAAAAAAAAAAGTCAAAATAAAAAGGGTTACCAAACACCAAAAAAAAAAACCTCAAAAAAAAAAGGGGTTATCAAACACCCACTTGTTTTTATAAAAAAAAAAAATTAAGCTGCTCTTTAAAAAACTGCTCTTTAAAAACTGAAAACCAAAAAAAAAAATTTGTCAAACGAAGCCTATAAAAGTGTAAAATACCCTCTGAAACGGAAATCTGTTCCTCAAAGAATTATTAGTTATATAAAATTATTGATTTATTAAATAGCAATCATTAGAGTGTTTAGTGTATGTAATATATAACACTCCAATTTTTTATTTTATTTTTGGATACCAAGGAACATTTTTATTACACATGATTCAACAGTCTCATGCGAGCATAAAATATATTATATGGTCGCATTTTCTTGGGTACCAAGGAACATTTTACTGTGACAAGATGATTCAGGAGTTTCATGTGAGACAGAAAGTAACCTGTTCTTGACACTGGGAAGTAGCAACTAGAGAAGAAAAAACAAAAACAACTAGAGACGCTCGACCCGCAGCTTAAAGTGCCAAATACAATATTTGGCGGTTTAACATATGTCGCATCAGAACAAAACCATCATCATCATCAATAATCTTGTATAACTCGATGCCTACCAAACCCGCAAACCGCGTCTTATGTTTTTGTCGGTCGAAGGCCAGTTCGAAGAACCTGTGTCTGATGGAGTGGCCAAGTTAAAAGCAGTATCCACTGTTTCGTCCCGTTTGTCCCTTAATTTGGTGTACTACGTACGGATAGTTCTTATATTTCTCTCGCTTTTTTCTAAAATCATGTCGGCCATTTTTTTTATCAATTTATTTGGATGCGCTCTTGCATCTTTTTTAAGGTGAAATTTTGTTTGTTATCTGAGTTGTAGGAATCTTCTTACGATCCAACCCCGTATATAGTGTCAATTAATAGTTACTTAATGATTTTAATGGTTTTTGTGCAAATACATTTGGTGAAAATTCTTAATAGCATCTTTTTAACGTCACTAAATAAAAAGCACTAGAAAATATTTAGCGACAATTAATTATCGCTACATATAGGGGTTAAAGGAAGATTTCTTCAACTCCGGTGACAGCCAAAAATTTTCTTCCAAGGTTATCCATCAGAGTCATGCTCTTGTTTTCTAACATTTGTAATGTTATTATCCTTTAACGAAGTTCAATTTTCAAAAGAAAATAATTATAAGCAGAAAGTGGTGACATGATACCAGAAAATGAAGTCAATAGCCTATATGGTTTGCTGACCATGACAGTAAACCAAACAAAATTGCTGTAGGTTTTTTTTTGTTGGTCAAATGTCCTTTATATTGCATTAAAAATCAATTACTAACTCTGTTTTATCAATCTGTACATTGACACCTGATTCAGATTGCTATAGGTTCAGCTTCCTGAAAATAACAGCAAACCATTTAACTAAAGAAACCTGTAAACTAACGCTATATTGTAAGTTTCCACGTCACATTTTTGGTTAAAAGATCAAAACTGTGTTCTGGTACACCTTTTTAACAAGGTATGAGAGGAGTACATTCAGACTCTCCTTTGCTGGATATGCGTTACAATTTCAGCAAGATTTCTCAAACTAAAGAAATATACACAGCAAGATCTCTTAGTTGACAAGCAAAACTCTGGCGTAATTCGTAGGTGTTTTGTTTGTTTAATAGGATGTTGGAGTTTCTTAGCTGTCCTTTTTGATAATGACGTAATACGGAGTATTATTTAGTTACATGACTTTTGGAAATGTTGCTTAGAATTGTCACTAAAAGTGCCTATAAGAATGTCACAAATAATAATTAATGACCAATAATAATTACTATATGAGAGTTTGTAGCATAACTATGATCTAGGTTGTGGTCAAATTTTGCTTATGCTTGATTGCCACCATATATAACTCGAGAAAACTTTCAGCTTAACAGTGATAAAAATCACGTGGAATAACAAAAAAGTAAGATCTAAGAAGATAAAGGCATTATCAAGCAATAGGTTACTGTTATTTTACACTACGTCATTACTATCACCGTTACATTGAAGTTCTTTTCCCATGCCTCAATTGGTTATATATGGCTTTCGTTTTCTTAAACAAGAAAACAGACAGCACCAATTAGCAAGTTCCTCTTGACAAGTTGTTTCCATGTTTAGTGACCAAAAGGTGTAGATCGATTTAGCCATACAGAGAGTGAATTTAGCCTTCCCGTAAAAAGTACTCGAGCTTAGAATCACACCTATGTCCAAGTTGCCACCACTCTCTTTGACGAATCATTCTCTTGTCTAACCCTCCACCGTCTCTGAACGCCGCCGCAGGCCTGCACTGTTAAACCACTACGAAAAAGTAAACGCCTACACAGTTTACAGCTTTTGCCCATCAAACTCCTTCTACACAAGGACCCCCAGTTTACTCAAGTGCTTCACACTAAAAAAAATGTCTTGAAGCCTTTGCTTCAAATCAGAGATCTTCGAGTAGGAAACCCTATGGCAAGTAAAACATGGGAAATTTTCTATGAAAGGGTGCAACAATATCCGAAAAGGGTGCGAATATATTAGTTTCCCCGGCCCGAAATAAGGTGCATGATGATAACAGTAATATTTTTTTGACATTAACTTCAAACAGTCACAAAGGTTTATGTCAACTTCTATTGCATTTTTGGGTTTTAAACTCATAATGAGAAGACATTTTTTACTCAATTTTTAAATGGGTTTCACATCATAATTTGATAGAAACAAATTAATGTATACTCATCTATTAGAATAGATGATCATATATATTCACAAGTTTAAAACAAGTGAGGAGGGAATAAGAAAATTGGAGTTGAAGTCAGTAATTCGACTTGAAGGGAAAAGAGGATCCTACATAGAAGAGAAAAAGCAAATGCGGTCTCTCTTTATAAGATCTAGTCTTGGGCTAACGGTTGGACCCTTTCGAGGCGCCCAAGTTTTGTAAGGAAAGAGAACTTAGGTTGACTCAAGGTCCACAACACACGCCGCCCAATTCTACGGCCGGAGCTTGGATTTGGGCCTATCAGACTTTATTCTTTTTGGGATAAAAATAATTTAAATAAATTTTATTTATTTAAATTCTTTTTCAAAAAATTGTAATCTTTTCAACATTTGCACTATTTCAGTGAAGAGTTGCACTTTGTAGTGAATTCTTTCACTGTATAAATACAGTGTTCAGGATCTGAAAAACGTCACAGAAAAAGTTTTTCCTTTCCTCTCATACATTTCAGTTTTTCGTGTCATGTGAGTCCAAAAAGAAAGAGTTCTGCATTGCTTTGATCCTGAGAATTTGAAGTGTTGTATTCTAGGAGATTTTCGTCAAAAGATTGTTAGCACCGTTGCGGGACGAATAAATTCTTAAGGATAGTGAATTAAATTCATGTATCAGTTTCTCATTTATAATTATGCGTTTCCGTTGTGAATTCTTCGATATAATCCAATTTTGCATATTATGTTTGCACGTTCAGCATTTTTAGTTAATTGATTTCTGCAAAAGTACACAGAACATTTTTCTCAACAATCTTAAGACTTTATTCCTACACTTTATGTTACATGTGTACAAACACTTTTCAAAATATTGTTTTAAATTTCGCTTGTTATTTGATTCTGTCAGACTTTGGACTCAAATTATTTTTAGTTTCTGAATTTATTTTTAGTGTTCTTAAATCTACTTTCAATTTAAGTTTGTTTTAAATTGGAATTTTGTTTAGTTGTAGTTATAATCTGTTATAGATATAACAATAGCAATTAGCAAAACCAATTTCGAAAGTGGACCGGTTAATCCCAACATAGTGGCGGGACTTTGTTTACACTGCCTTGTGTAGCTACAGCTCGTGAATCCGTTAGACTTAGTGAGAAATCGAAAAAATTCAACGGAAAGAATTTTAAAAGGTGGCAGTAAAAGATATTATTTTATTTGACCACCTTGAACTTGGGAAGGTTCTTGAAAAAGGATGCACCAGAACTTGATAAGAATCCCGATAGGCAGAAAGTGGCTGTAGTGGATGCTTGCAAGCATTCTAATTTCTCATTCAAGAATTACATCCTCAATGGGTTGGACAATGCATTTTATAATGTATATAGTCCAATGAAAAATGTTAGGCATTGTGGGAATCCTTGGAAAAGTAATACAAGACTGCAGATATTGCCTCTAAGAAATTTGTAGTCGCAAATTTCTTGATTTCAAGATGGTGGATTCCAAGACTGTTATAAAGTCAAGTCCAAGAGTTTTAACTAATTCTGCATGACATACATGCGGAAAATATGGTGCTTGTAGAATCTTTTCAAGTGGCAGCATTAACTGAAAAATTGCTTCCTACTTGGAAAGAATTCAAAAATTATTTGAAACACAAGTATAAGGAATGAAGTTTGAAGACTTTATTGCGAGATTGAGGATTGAAGAGGATAATCTTTAGTCTAAGAAGAAGGCTAGAAATTATCATCAAGAGGGCGCCAAGGCAAATGTGGCCGAGAAAGGTCCATCAAAGAAAAGGAAACATTTCACTTCAAATGGTCCAAATGGAGCAAGCGGCTCAAATTCCAGTGGCAGTGAAAAAAAGAGGAAGTTCAATGAGAATTACTACGTGACAAACTAGGCCATTGTACTAAGGATTGTTATAATCATAAAAATAAAGAAAAGAAGGGAAAGCATTTTCAAGCCAACGTGGCAGAAGTTACAAAAATCATCATGAATTTGTCTGCAGTGGTATGTAAAGTCAACTTGGTTAAAAGTTTCAAATAGTGGTGGGTAGACGCGGGTGCTACTTGACATGTGTGCTCCGAGCGAAGTATGTGAAGTACATATCAAAGTGCCAATGACGAGAATCTGTTCATAGGAAACTCTTTCTCTTTAAAGGTATAAGGGATGGGAAATGTGGTATTGAAGATGACATCAGAAAAGGAGTTGAGTCTCATCAATGTTCTTCATGTGCCGGACATTCAAAAGAATCTAGTTTCAGGCTCATTGTTGAACAAAAATAATTTTAAGCTAGCGTTTGAGTCCAACGAGTTTGTACTCACTAAGAGTGATAAGTTTGTAAGAAAATGGTACATTTATGATGGTCTGTTTAAGTTGAATGTAATGATCATCGTACCTAAAGTTGTACCAAATTTTGATATTAATAATTTTATTTCTTCTGCTTACTGGTTGAAATCTAATTTATGGCTTCGTAGATTTGGCTATGTAAATTATAGTTCTATGCAAAAACTTGTTAAAAATGATTTTCTTTTGTCTATAATGAATTTTGACTCACAGAAAACATGTGAAATTTGTGTTGAAGCAAAATTGGCAAAAATATATTTGAAGTAAATTCAAAGAAGTACCGAACCTTTAAGTTTACTCATAGTGACATATGTGATTAAGGGTGATACAATCTAGACAATTGTACGAAATTTTGTTATGTATATTTGCTTAGAAGTAATGATGAAGCCTTGGAAGCAAAAAAAATTAAAGTACTAAGAAGTGACAGAGGTGGGGAATATGTTTTTCCTCTTAAAATATATTATGCCGATCATGAAATTATTCATGAGACCACGGTACGATATGCGCTTCAGTCAAATAGAATTGCTAAGTGAAAAAATCTTATTTAAAAGAAATGATAAATGCTTTGTTGATAAATTCTGGACTACCAGGCAACTTGTGGGAGGAGGCAATCTTACCTGCAAATCACATTTTTAATATAGTATCCTACAAGAAGTTGCAAAAGATATCTTATGAGTTATGAAAATGACGTACTCCTTTTAAACATCTCAAAGTATGGAGGTGTCTAGCAAAGGTAGCGATCCTACCTCTTAAAATGGTCAAAATAGAACCTAAAACTGTTGATGAAATTTTTATTAGATATGCAAATCATAGTTCTACATATCAGTTCTTAGTGCATAAATTTGAAGTTGATGACATACACGTCAATACCATAATAGAGACAAAAAAAAATGCACATTTCTTTGAAAATGTATTTTCTTATAGAATTGCACAAGAACGAAGTTCTTTGAAAATAATTAATATGGACCAAGAACCCTCACAAGAGGAAGATAAATCTAGACGTAACAAGAGAGTAAGAACGCCTACATCTTTTGGTCTAGATTTTCTAACATATTTGTTATAAATTGAATCTCGTATCTACAGTGAAGCAATGTCAAGTCCTGAAGCTCCACATTGGAAAGAGGTAATTAATATTAAAATTGAAACCATGATGCAAAATCATACGTGGAACTAGTGGATCTTCCTCTTGGAAATAAACTCTTAGGGTGTAAATGAATTTTCAAAAGAAATATGAAAGCTGATGAAGCAATCGAAAAGATAATACCAGGTTGCTTGTCAAGGGATATAGACAAAAGGAAGGCCTTGATTATTTGAATACATATTCACCAGTTACAAAAATAACATCCAATCGGATATTGATAGTTACTACAGCTATTAATAATCTTGAGATATGTCAAATGGATGTAAAAATTGTCTTCTTAAATAAAGAGATCTATATAGAGTAACCCAAAGTGTTTGTAGCTCCTGATAGAAAGAGAAAGGTGTGTAAGCTTGTTAAGTTACTATATGGACTAAAACACGCTCTGAAACATTGGCATGCAAAGTTTGATAAAGTCATGACTGAAAATGACTTTCGAATAAACAAATGTGACAAATGTGTTTATGTTAAAAGCAATGAAAAAAGATACTATGTCATTGTTTGACATGCTTATTATCAGGAGCAATAATGAATCTATAAAGGCCACAAAAAATATAGACCAGTAAATTTGATATGAAAGATTTGAGTGTGACTGAGGTTATACTTAGTATGAAAATTACCAAAAAGTCTTGTCACGATCCCATTATATAGAAAAAAGTTCTAAACAAATTTAAAAGTTACGATGATGGTCCGGTGAAGACACCACTAGATGTAAATTTACATCTAATAAAGAATACTGGTAAAGAAATATCTCAATTAGAGTATTCGCGCATAATTGAGAGTCTAATGTATATCATGAATTGCATGAGACCCGATATAGCATATGTTGTCAGTAAGCTGAGCAAATATATTACCAATCCGGGGAAAATCATAGGATAGCTACTATAAGAGTTTTAAGGTATTTAAAATATATCTTAAATTTTGGGCTGCATTACGCTAGATATCCGACTGTATTATAAGGATACAGTGATGCCAATTGGATATTAGATTCTAATGAAACAATGTCCATAAGTGGATATTTGTTCACATTATGAGGAACAACTATTTCTTGAAAATTCTCAAAACAGACATGTATTTGCCAGATCCACTATGGAGTCCCAATTCATTGTTTTATATAAAGCAGGAGAAAAAGCAAGGTGGCTTCTTAATTTCTTGGAGGCTATTCTAAATTAGCCTAAACTCGTGCCATCAATTTGCATACATTGTGATAGCCAATCTACAATTGGAAGAGCACAAAATAGTATGAACAACGGCAAATCTAGACACATACGTCGCAGACACAATGTCGTTAAATAATTACTTTCTAGTAAAATTATCTCTATTGACTATGTGAAGTCAAAGGATAACATTGCGGATCCGTTAACAAAAGCTTTGATTAGAAAGAAAATAAATATATACATCATCGAGGGGAATGGGTCTTAAGCTTATGAACGAAAGAGTTGTCATAATAGAAACGCTACCTAGTTGACTTGAGATCCCAAGACCTTGGTTCAAAGGAAAAAAAATGAATTATGTACATGCGACTTAGACGGAGCACTGGGGGGGGGGGGGGGAAGGGGGTTAAAACTTTTATATTTATTCCTATGATGAGCAGACAATGCCATCTACAAAAATTTAGGTTAAGCTATATTTTTAATGACTCTTATATCTTGAAAATCCAAGTAAGGGTGCAGTAAGAACCTCTTAATAAGAAGTCACCTACGTGAGTAAGAAGTGGGCTGCTTCTATGAGAATTGCAAGGCTGAATTCTCAGAGAGTACGCATGAAAAACCAGAAGTTGCTCAGGGCCAAAATGAACACAACAATGAGAACCTCATAACAATATTTGAGCAGTACTTAGTGAATCTATTGTCTCAATTTATACTAAAGGTTAAATAGTTCAATACGTCACGTTCATTGGTTAACCAGTAAATCCGATACTTCTTAGGAGGGAAGGTTCAAAGCCATTGGTTACTTTTCCCGATGCAGAATGTTCTAATTGAACTCTTTTTAGTGTCAGCATTTCTTTGCGTATAGTGTCCAGTCAATTTTCTATTCATGTAGGAATTGTTGGCATTTTTGGGTTTTAAACTCATATTGAGAAGCCATCTTTGACTTAATTTTCAAATGGATTCCACACCATAATTTGATTAGGAACAATTTGATTTATGTTCATCTATTGGAGGAGATGATCATAGTATATTCACAAGTTTAGAATAAATGAGGAGTGAATAAAAAAATTGAAGTTGAAGTCGGTGTTTCAACTTGAAAGGAAAGGAAAATCCCACATGGAACAGAAAAAGTGAATGTGGTCTCCTTATAAGATTTAGCCTTGGGCTAAATGGTGGGCCCCTTAGGAATACCTAAGTTTTGTAAGGAGAGAGAACTTACATTGATCCAAAGTCCACAACACGTGTTGCCCGCCCGATCTGTGGTCGTGGCCTGGGCTTGGGCCCATTAGGGCTTCATTTTGGGACGAAAATACTTTAAATAAATTTATTTATTTATTTAAATTCTTTTCCAAAAAGTTGTAACATTGCTAACAGTTGCACTCTTTCAGTGAAGAGTTGCACCCTTCAGTGAATTCTTTTAATGTATAAATACAATGTCTAGGGTCTGAAAAATGTTACAGAATTTTCTTTTCCTTTCCTCTCATATAATTTAGTTTTCATTTCCTATGTGTCCAAAAAGAAAGAGTTTTGCATTGCTTTGATTCATCGGGTCTGCGAACTTGGAGTGCTAATATTCTCAGACGTACTGGCATTGTATCTTGGGAGACTTTCATGAAGAGCTGTTAATACCGTTGGGGGACGAATAAAGTCTTAAGAATAGTAAATCAAATTCATGCCTCAATTTCTCATTTGTTGAATTGTTGTTATGCACTTCGGTTGTGAGTTATTAGATATAATTCAGTTTTCCATATTCTGTTTGCATGTTCAGTATTTTTAGTCAATTAATTTTCTCCACAAGTACACAAAGAACATTTTTCCCACCTCATCTACCAAGTTCAAAAATTCTTCGCAAGCGATTTCCGAATCTTACCAAATTTGTCTTTTGATATCCCAATTCTATATTCTATATATACATATTATATATCAACCTTGTTATCAAGTAACAATTGCAACTCCTGTAGTCTATGAGATCAAAAAAAAATTATGCTCCCATCCACGTAGCGCACATAGAAGCTTCATTTCTTCTTTTTTTTCTCCTCTATCTTGGATAGCTTTCTTCTTGAGTTTTTCATCATTCTTCTTTACTTGTAAGGCCGGATATTTAGACTGCAATCCTCTCCCATCCACATAGTGCACATTGGACTCAAGTGGAACATTAATCTTTCCCTTTTCAACAGGAAAGTGTCGCTGAAATCGTTCCAAAGTAAAGTTCTCTGACCTGTGCAGCGACCTTTTCCGATAATCTTTTCAAGAAGGAGGTAATTTTGCAATTATAGCTCCCACTTAAAAATGATTCTGGAAGGATAACTTTTAGGGCTTGAATCTTGTTGACAATCACTTTAAGGCATGGACTTATTCTAAAACAAGCATACCATCAACCATAAGAAAAAAATCAAAATACTAAGCAATAAGGTATTTATTCCTACCTTCCTCTTTGCCTTATACTTGTAATCCACTACACTCCAAGTATCACAAATAGATTTGATTTTCGTGAACAGATCATATAGACCATCTAACGGCTCATTAAGAATGTGTCTATTCCTCTCATTCATAACATGCTCAATTTCTTCAGCATTCCACCTTCTACAGAAGACACTAGTTCTTCTGGTGGTGGTAGCAAATTAGGATCTAAAATGTAAGAAATCTTCAATGCAGTGAGGAGAAACATCATCCATCCAAGGAGAATATTTGTTGCAATCAAAATGTTCTAGTTTTACAAAATCTTAATTTCTCACTTTGGCTGCCTTTTGAATCCAATGAAGCTGAACAAATTATAGCCTTAAAATTGTCAAAATTTTGATTGAATCAAAATCACAAATAAATACTTTGAGGTCTGTAATCGCTTTCTTTAATACATATTTGTCCCCACTCGTAATTAAGTTTGCTGACAGATTAAAGACAAAGAATCCTCCAGGATACAACAAATTCTCAGAGAGAATATGCAAACAACAAATTCAAAAATTCCCCTTGGAATTCTCTTTGAAGCAATTGAAGTTTTGGCTATTGAAATTTTACAGAAGGGAAAAGGTTTTTAAGATTGCAAACAGAAAAACCCTGCATTTATAAAACCTGAAAGGGTGTCTTTAGACCAACATGACTATTAGAAAAAACAGTTGTTACAGTTAAAAAATAACTATCAGAAATTTATTTGAAATAAATCTAAATTTAAATCAAAATAATAAAAAATCACACATATTCACTAAAATTGTTTTTTTTAAATAAATAATTATTTTCAAAAAATAAGTCACTTTTTTCGCAATCGCGGCAAAAGTGTCAAGTGCTAAGCGCCTCATACGCATCAAAACTCACGCACCTGGATGCGGGTAGCATGAAAAATTAATACACTCTAACCTTACTACCAAATATCTATATCTATGTAATATATAATAAGCGAAGCGAGAAAGGAATTGATAATTTCTTTACGTGACACTTCATCGCTTTTTTATATGACATGTCGTCAGATCCTTATTTTAAGATTAATTAAT
The DNA here is from genome assembly GCA_033070095.1 of Escallonia herrerae. NCBI lineage: Eukaryota > Viridiplantae > Streptophyta > Magnoliopsida > Escalloniales > Escalloniaceae > Escallonia > Escallonia herrerae. Next base: position 81,229 of record JAVXUP010001388.1, read on the forward strand.
TTTTATATTAGTAAGTCTTATTTAGTTTAAAGGCTAATTCTAATCATTCTAAAATTATACCTAATCAACATACTAATTTATTAAGACTTTCTTTGACAATTATGTCCTTAAAATTTAAAAAATTAATTCTAATCATTCTAAAACTCAATCTTATTATTATACTAACTTATTAAGACTTAATATTGACTATTGTATCTTCAAAACTACTATCTAATATGAATATAAAAACTCATATATATATAAAAAAAAACAAAAATAATACTTTTGATTTAGAAGAAAAAATTAATTTTAAAACTAATTATAATCATTCTAAAACTCTACCTAATCAATATACTAATCTATTAAGACTTTCATTTTGACAATTATGTCCTTAAAAGTATTTTCTAATATAAAAATTAAAATACATATAGACCCAAAAACTAACTTATGAGATTTAGAATAAAAACGTGATCTAATAATACTTTTAAATTTTGATAAGATCCTTATTATATATCTAATTAATTTAGCAGAAGTAATGCGGGTTTTCTGTAAACACTATGTAACACGAAAATGATACTTTCAATCTAGAAGGAAAAATTAAGATTAAACAACTTACGAGACTTAGGAAAAAATGATCTAATAATTGATTTGAATTTTATAGGTAGTTTATTTTTAAATTTCATTAATTTTACAAGAATGATGAGGATTATATAATTTAAAAATTAATTCTAAACATTTTAGAACTCAACGTAATCAATATGCTAATTTATTATGATTATTATATTCTTAAAACTACTCTTTAATGTGAATATAAAAATTCATATATATATAAAAACAAAGATAAAATATTAGATTTAGAAGGGAAAAATTGACATTCTAATTGAGTTAAATGTAGTATCATTATTCATATATATACATATATATATATATATGTAATATACAAAAGATACTCATTGTTAAAAATGAATAATGCAATTATAAGTCAGCATTTTTAATAAGTTCTCACGAACACCAAACTGGTTATCCCATATATAAAGATTTAAAAAATAACTAAAACTCTTTACTGCGATTTAATGTTAAAAAATTCGTGGTATAATTGCTAGATATTTGTAAACTTTATAAATCTAAAAAATCAATTGTACTACATTTAAACTCTATGTTATAGACATATATTTACGTATTAGGCTTTGATTTTTACTATTAGAACCTTGATTACATTGTCATGCAATTCTTGTGCAATATTTGCATACGCAAATATGTTTGCTTTAGTTCCTTTGAATTGTAAGTTGAAAGAATAATGAGTAGATTGTGTTACAGTACCGCTTGATAATGTAAAAGAAAAGCTTAAAGACCGCAAAAATCTAACAACGGCACTGTAACACAAGCCACTCATTATTCTCTAAACTTACAGTTCAGAGGATCTAAAGCAAACGTATATACCTATACAACATATTCCACAACAATTGCATGACCATCTAATCAAGATTGTAATTTTAAATGTGTATGAAATGAAAAATCTTCTACTGGATATCATGTTTGTATCTTAATAATTTGGTGATTTCTTGAAATAATGATTTATAAAGAAGATAAGAATGGACCATGACATTTACTATTCTAAAGATAAAGAGCTCTTAACTTAACTTTAAAAGCTAAGAAAACTTGATTTTGAAACGCTACAGGTTGGACTACTAAAAGAATTTAATAATAATATAATCTTGACAAGTTACTTGAAGCTGTTACAAATAAAGTATAAAAATTTCTTATAAACAATTATAGTTTAGCGGAAGTAGATTTTTTTTCCCATAAAGATGTTAATCTCTTTTTTTCTAAAATGTGGTACATATTGATACACTTTTTGTAACTTTTTAAAAGATGTTATTAAACTTACTCGAGCTTGACTAGGGATCATGAGCTCTAATATCTAATAATTGAGGCAAGAAATGTAATGATAGCTCATTACACCTAATTGTATTGTGTTTATAATGTTAAACATATCAATGTTGCAAAAGATCTTCAAATATTATTGAGAACGGAGTCCTTGATTTTGCAATTAATGAGATCGACAAATATAGTAAACATTAAAATAATAACCCTTATGCAATTCAGAAATTAATTTGAAACATTCAAAAAAATTTAACCAATATAGTAACCTATTATGACTTTAATTGAATATTATATACTGAAAAAGCTCTCTAACAAGAAATATTGACCTGCAAAACAAAATTTTCTTAAGAGACTTAATAAGAAAAATTAGATACTATTTTAAATTCATATTTAAGTTTTCTGTAAATTTAACTTGATTAATATGTTGGTTAAAAATTTTGGTCAATAATTTCTTTACTCTAAGGTCTTGCGCTATCCTATTTAGTCGCATTGGTTAAAGATAGAGATACCATAATATGCAGATTTTATATGAGATATATTAAAAAAATTGTGTAAATTTAAAACCTTGATAGTGGGAGCATTTCTTAAATTCAACTAATTTTATGTTGGTAAGATTTTGAACCAATTTTTTTCTATGGTAATTCTCATGTGAGTAATTAAACTCTTAAATATCCTAAATTCTGCATTAGCAATATACCATTTGTGATTTTGTGTTAATTTTTATAATTCTGAATATTATTGCATATAAAATCTAAAAAGATATTAGTTGTGTTGTAATAAATGTAGACTAAAACTTCGATTGAAAATTTTATTATATCTGAAGATAAATATTACTTTATAAGCATGTTTATTGTATACTTTGTGAAATGTTGGTTAAATTTTGTTCAATAATTTTCTTAGTACGAGGTTTTGAGTTATCCTATATAATCTTGCTGATTAAACTTTTTAAGCTTTACATAATTACCTCATGCAATGATTACGATTTTCTTTGTATACTTTGTTGGTAGATTACACTTGCTTCTAAAAATACCACATCGTCCTTATTTAATTAGGCATGTTGATTAACTTTTATAAATAACATGCTATAAATAAATATATGGACCAAAATTTTCTCTATCAAAATTAAACTAATATGTTATTAATATGCAATCCATTCAAAGGTACAAATTATTTTAAAAAGATACTTAGAAAATAATAAAATGTCTTGTGTAATAGCAAATTAATCTCAATATGTTCTCCACGTATTTTTATCAGTAGAATTTATTTTTTTCTTTTTATGTATGTTGGCAGCGAAATTTTGACCAAAAAATTATATTGGATTGATAAGCAAGTCCATTTTTCTATTGGGTGCCTTTGCTAAAAGAAGCCCAAATATTCAGGCTTTTTAAAGGAGTCCATATAATTGGATTATAATATTTTGGGTGAAATAGAATTGGAGATATTTCAAGAAAATCAAAGGCATAAATATTCATTGAAAATGATAAAGTTGAAGAATTATCACATGGTAAAATGTGGTGATTATCCATGAAGTGTCCTCCAAGTCAAAAGGACTTGAGTTGGTTACAAAGGATAGCTAGTGTTCTAGCTATAAAAGGAGGGTCCTCTCGGCAGATGAAAAGATGAAAAGGGAGAGAGAAAAGTAAAGAGGGAGAGGTCAAGGGGAAAAGGGAGAGAAAACAGAGAGAAAAAGGACAAAGGAAGAGAAGCGGCCAAAAGGAAAAGAAGTCAGAAGCATAAAGTAGGGGTGCTAGCTTGCGGCACAAGAGAAAAGGAAGAGAAGAAAAAAAAAAAGGAAAGTATGGGATCAAGATGAATTCCATTTCTTTTTTTTTATTTCTAACCTTTTTTTACTTCATGTAAAATTTCATGATGTATTAAGATTTATAAATAAATGAAGGTTCATATATATATATTTTTTGTTTTGATATTCATGTTGGCTTTGTATTTTGCATATCTCTAATTAGAGATTGTCGTGAACGTAATTAACAGTTGACTTTTTAGCCATCCAGGAATATGAATGCACTATATAAAATAATAAACATCTATATATACGACATGATTTTGTGATGCAAGATTCGACGCTAATCAATAGCAGCGAAAAATGTGTCATCAAATTTTGGCACGGCCAGTGGGACATGTTCCTCCTCACATCTTTAGAAATGCAATCATATATATATATATATATATATATATATATATATATATATATGGGAGCTGATCCATTGATAGCGCTAGCAAATGGAGTATTTGCTAGCGCGATCTGGGCCGTCCATCCTGAAAGATGGACGGTCCAGATCGCGCCTTTTTCGAAAACTGTCAGTCGTCCGCGACACTATGTCGCGGACGGATTTTTTTACCTTTTTGCCCCTCCACCCGTCCGCTACATTGTATCGCGGACGACTGACAGGCCCTGACGCATGTCAAAAAAAAGTAGTCCGCGACACAATATCGCGGACGACATTTTTTACTTTTTTGCCCCTCCATGCCGTCCGCGACATAATATCGCGGACGAATGACAGGCCCACACATGTGTGGTGTGACTTTTCTGTGTCATTAATGTGTCCGCAAGGGAGGGAAAAGAGAAGACTAGTCCGCTACATAATGTAGCGGACTAGTCTTCTCTTTTTCCCTCCCTTTTCTCATTCTGACTTCTTCTTTTTCTCTCTCTTCTTACTTTGATCCTGATGAACAAATCTTCATGAAGTTCGTTGGCAACAGATTGCCATTGGTAAAAAAGACTCCAAAACGAGCACACTCAATTAGCACATCCACCTGCAGGCTGGAACCATTCATGAAATTGGCTGGCAACAGATTGCCATTTTGTTCTAGGGTCTTCAACCTCCTCCATTTCTATCACCCTTTATCAAAAACGAAAAGATTTAAAAAAAAAAACTTAATTTCTCAAACCCATGACAACCAGATCAAAGCACATCATAACTATTTGAAGCGGCAAGATAGAAAGAGAAGGAAGAGTTTTCAAATGGTTGTGGCCTCGATCGCCACTCGCACGCTCACAAGGGAGAGAGAGAAGATGAGAAATGAGGGGGAAAGATCGTTGTGTCCTTGATCGCCGGACACGGGAGGTGCTGTCCAACTACCCCGAAGGAACCACCGTCTTGAAGGAGCTCATCCAGAAGAGATAAGATGAGAGATGAGGGGGAAAGAGAAAATAAAAGTTGGTTGTCTTTTTTCCAGAGCTGACAACACAGATGTCTCTTTTCGAGAAAGTAAAATAGTCCGCTACATAATGTAGCGGACGGTATTTTTGTTAAAAAAACGTCCGCTACATTATGTAGCGGACGAACTTAAAAAAAACGTAAAAGAAGATTTGGACCGTCCGCGATACAATGTAGCGGACGGGTGGAGGGGCAAAAAGGTAAAAAAATCCGTCCGCGACATAGTGTCGCGGACGACTGACAGTTTTCGAAAAAGGCGCGATCTGGACCGTCCATCTTTCAGGATGGACGGCCCAGATCGCGCTAGCAAATACTCCATTTTGCTAGCGCTATCAATGGATCAGCTCCCTATATATATATATATATATATATATATATATATATATATATATATATATATATATATATATATATATATATATGGGAGTTGATTCGTTGAGAGCGCTAGCAAAATAGGCTATTTTGCTAGCACGATCTGGCCGTCCATCCTGAAAGATGGATGGCCCAGATCGCGCCTTTTTCGAATACTGTCAGTCGTTCGCCATACTGTATAACGGACGGCATTTTTTACCTTTTTGCCCCTCCGTACCGTCCGCTAAACTGTATCCCGGACGATATTGAAGTCCTGACACGGGACGGCAAAAAGGTATCCGTTATACAGGGCAAAAAAGTATCCGTTATACAGTGTCGCGGATCTGGTCGTAATCCCAGCCCATCCGCTACATTATGTAACGGACTACTTTTCTGACATTTTTTTTTCTCTCTCCCTTTTCTATCATTAATACTCTGACTTTTTTTTTCTCTCTCTGTCCTTTCTCTCATCCGCTACATAATGTAGCGGACTAGTTTTCTTACATTCTCTCTCTCTCTCTCTCTCTCTCTCTCGTATTAATGCGCTCTGTAAGCTCTTACTCGAGATACAGGGCCACTGGTTCATTACATGACTTAAGACAAAAAGAGAGACACAAGGCCTGATTCATTCTATGAGAGAAAGAAATGGGTATCCATCATCCACTACATTATGTAGCGGATGGGTACTAAGCCATTTTTCAAAAACTGAAAGCGAAAGAAGGCCAAAAATGCAAATGTGTTGTCAATTCTTGGGTTTCTCTGTCAAGAATACACCAAGAATCCAAGAAAGAGAGCAGTAAAAGAGAAGTCCACTAGCTGTCTCATATAATAAAGGATCTTCTTCATCTAGTGCTTTCGACCACCTCCAAATTGCTCTCCTCCGATCATCATGAAACCAAACATCCGTCGGCGGCCGCCGCCGCAGCGCTGCCGTATGAACGGTGGCGACGACCAGTTGAGCAACCTGCCTGACGAGATCCTCTGCCACATACTCTCCTTTTTACTTACCAAAAACGCTGTCGCCACATCCATCCTCTCGTCGCACTACTCGAGCCTTTGGTCCTGCATCCCAGTGCTCGATTTCCACTACCAGCCCCACCTCCATAGCCCGCAAAAGTTCGTGGAGTTCGTCAACAAGGTGCTCGCCGGCAACATGTCCCCCAGCATCAACACGTTCAAGCTTAGCTTCGAAAACTACACTAATTCGAAAACAGACCATTCTGTGCATACCCAGAAATCATCGAGTTCCACGACACCACACTTCTCTGCAGCATTTCATCAAACAATTCCCTTGCCAATCTGAAATCCACTTTCTAACAAACCCATCAACCATCACATTCCACAAAATAGTACCACCCATCTGGGTTTTCCTCTCCACATTCACCTTGTTCGAATTGAACAGTACATGAGCATACTCCATGGCACCACACATGACATACATTCTGACAAGATTACTCAGAACAAACTCGTCATCCTCTAAACCAATCTTCACAACCATCCCATGGACTTGCTTCCCTTCCTCGACCCGACCCGTGTGCCCCCCAGATCCGTTGAGTACTGACGGGAACGTAAACCTATTGGGTTCCACAAGCTCGTCGACAAGCATCAGACGAAAAAGAACTAAGGCCTGAAATGGGTCGTCGTTGTTTTGGTCGTCGCTTTCTGAGAGGGCTCTGATGATGGTGTTCCAAGACCTGTAATTGGGTGGGTCCATTTGGTCGAAGATGTGGCGGGCGTAGCGAAGATTGCTGTGGTAGAGTCCGAAGAAGCGGAGGAGCTCGGCGGCAGCGAGGGGGTCGCGTATGCGGCCGATTTTGATGAATTTAGCGTGGACTTGGGACAGGTCTTTTAGGGTTTTGCATGGTTTGAGGTCGGGGAAGAAGGTTGAAGGGTGCAGGGAGATGGTGTCTATGGGTTTATGACCTGTGAAAGGAGAGAGAGAAGAAAAAAAGCCAGAGCGCATTAATACGAGAGAGAGAAGGTAAGAAAATTACTCCGCTACATTATGTAGCGGATGAGAGAAACGACAGAGAGAAAAAAAAAAGTCAGAGCATTAATGATAGAAAAGGGAGAGAGAGAAAAAAAAATGTCAGAAAAGTAGTCCGCTACATAATGTAGCGGATGGGCTGGGTATTACGGCCGACTTCAATATCGTCCGGGATACAGTTTAGCGGACGGTACGGAGGGGCAAAAAGGTAAAAAATGCCGTCCGTTATACAGTACGGCGGACGACTGACAGTATTCAAAAAAGGCGCGATCTGGGCCATCCATCTTTCAGGATGGACGGCCAGATCGCGCTAGCAAAATAGCCTATTTTGCTAGCGCTCTCAACGGATCAGCTCCCTATATATATATATATATATATATATATATATATATATATATGGGAGCTGATCCATTGATAGCGCTAGCAAAATGGTGTATTTGCTAGCGCGATCTGGACCGTCCATCCCGAAAGATGGACGGCCCAGATCTTTTTTTTTTGCATTTTCTTAAGTATGTCCGCTACATTATGTAGCGGACAATTTTTTGACAAAAATACCCTTTGTGCCTATCCGCTACATAATGTAGCGGACCGTCGAGATACACTTTTTCTGCCTATCTCTTTCTCTGTCCTTTCTTTCTTCTTTTTGTGCTGACACACTCTCTCCCTCTCCCATCAATTTTCAGACTCTCTCTCTCTCTGCTGTCCCCACTCCACTCCCCCATTCCTCCTTTGCTTCTTCTTCAGACGTATTGGACGTGTGGAGCTCGGTCGGCTGCGGCGTCGTCTCGCCGGACTACAGGAAACTGGTGGTGAGTTCGAGGAAGAAGCCGCTGGTGGCGGCGAAGAGGGCTGAGGCGGTGGTCGGGGGGACGGCGTCGTCGCTGCCGGTGAACATACCAGATTGCGGTGAAGGGGTTAAGTCCGGCGTCGTCGTCGTTTTTGTTGTTGGCTTTTGTGATTGGGTTAAGTTTGGCTGCTGACTTTGTTGCCATGGATAAGATTTTCTTGGACTGTGGGGGTTCTGGGGATTCTACCGATACTGATGGTCGGAAATGGACCACGGATATTGGGTCAAAGTTTGCTTTGGCGGGTGCAAGGTCGTCGACATCCTCTGCCGCTACTCAAAAGCCTTCTGTCCCTGAGGTCCCTTACTTGACTGCTAGAATTTTTGAATTGGAGTTCACGTATAGTTTCCCTGTGACGTCTGGACGCAAGTTTGTCCGTCTGTACTTTTACCCAGCATCTTATGCTGGACTGAATGCGTCTGATGCTGTGTTTTCTGTGGCTGCTGGAACTTATACCCTTCTGAAGAAGGTGCTGACGCTTGATGATCTCCAAAAAGACTTGGAGCCCTTGGATTCAAGAATGGTAGACTTGCCATGTTCTCAATGTTCGGGTTCTTCGTTCAGGCCATTGTGACCGGAAAGGGACCGTTGGAGAACCTTGCCGACCATCTCTGTAGTGCCCATTGAATGCCAAGGCTGAAATCAACCAATTGAATGCAAAAACATCTGGGTAATGGGAGTTTGAGATAGGCCGCGCTGAAAGGCTGAAACATCTGGGTAATGCCAAGGCTGAAATCGTGGGTTTGTTGGTTGTGGTGGTCGGAGCTCGGGGATGAGGCCAACGCCTCTGCTGCGGCGACGCCGGAGTTGAGCTCGGCCGTGTTGTGGGCTGTTGTCATTGCTGCAAGGAGGATGGAGAGGAGAGAGACAGAGAGAGACAGAGATGAAGAAGAAGAAAGGAGGGGACATGAGAGGCAGACATGTCAGGAGAGAAAAAGGGTCTGCCTCTGTCCGCTACATAATGTAGCGGATAGATTTATGTCAAAAACCTCTGTCCGCTACATAATGTAGCGGATGGAGTTGGAGGGTATTTTTGTGAGAAAATTGTCCGCTACATTATGTAGCGGATGAGAGAAAGGAGTGAGAGAAAGAAAAAAAAGTCAGAACATTAATGACAGAAAGAGAAAAAAAAAGTCTGAAAACTTGTCCGCTACATTATATAGCGGACGGACTCGGAGGGTATTTTTGTCAAAAAAATGCAAAAAATTGTCCGCTACATAATGTAGCGGACGTACTTAAAAAACGCAAAAAAAAATCTGGGCCGTCCATCTTTCGGGATGGACGGTCCAGATCGCGCTAGCAAATACACCATTTTGCTAGCGCTATCAATGGATCAGCTCCCTATATATATATATATATATATATATATATATATATATTTTCTTTCTTTTTTTTTCCGCTGTTCCTTTCTCTACTAATTCAACCTGTTTGGTTGGTGCTTGCAACAGAAATGGTGGTTACAACTTAAAAAGTAGCAGGGAAAAGGTCACTGTACTTTTCATCTTCCTTGTTCCTTTTTTCTGTCAATCAAACTCGTGGTTCTGTTGGAATAGAATTCATGTTTTGCTGCTACAGCAAGAAAAAAGGGTAAGGTCACATTGCTGCCGTCCGGGGGCTTTTTTCCCTGAACCTAATGGTGAATCATCAGGCCACTTTGCCGCTAGGCCGTTGCTTCTTCCATCTTTCATGGAGACACGGAAATATAAAGAGGGCTGTAGCGTTGTGGGCCAAATCAACTAAACTCAAAAATTGTTTATTTGATTGGCCCATACTTGGCTTAAAAATATTATGATTGTAAGAATGGTTGTGGCGGTAGAGGTGGTGTGGTGACGGTGATAGTAATGGTTGGGTAGTGGCAGCAAAATACAGTGAATAGAAAGAGAGGGTAAGGGAGAGAAGAATATTTTGGAACGTGAGAAGAGAGAATGCTTTGGGAAGATACGTGTCTTCGAACGATCTACTTAGGGTTACTTTTTGATAATGACGGTTTTACCCGGTACTGATTTGGTACTTTTAAAATGTTAGGTACTTAAGTTATACTGGAGTGATACTTGAGGGTACAGATTTGGAATTAGCCCTTAATTTAATGAACTCCCTCCTAACCTCAAGCTCTTTGGCCTGTTAACTTTTCCATCCCCAGCCCGCTCCAGCCCCCGTTTCATGCACCTAATTTTTAAACAACGTTAGTAACGTGTCTTTTATTGCTTTGGTGGTGTGATAATGTCCATGCTCAAGTTTACTAGCCAAATCACGACATTTATGTATACCTATTCCCTTCCCACTACCCATCACCCCTGCACGTGCGCCTTTCTCGGTCTCATTCCCTCCTCAAGTTTATAAAGATGCTTTTATTCCTGATAAGTGATAACCATGTTCGTGAATTTTATGAAGCCGCTAATTTCATCTAACGTTCTTTCTCTGTCATTTTCTTTTAATTTTGCAAGGGGGACATATACATTGCTTGAGCACTGTGCACATAAGATAAAAGTTTACAGAGGTCCTCCGTCCCCCCTTCCCCAGGAACTGAATAATAAAGTAACTGACACATGGGCACCAAAATGCAATATCCGATAGATAACACCAAATTTACAATATCAAGTGCCATTTTAGGCTGGCAAAATTGTATAACCATGTTATTGGTTGGATTGTTCAAAGCTGGGTTGTTCTAGTGTTCAGGTGTGCGAGTTTGGATGGAGATGCTGATCAGCTTGTATATTTCACAGTCCTATCAAATAGTGACGGCAGAATTAACCTTGTTGATGGGGACAAGATGCTCTCTTTGTTTGCTCTATTTATCAACGAGCAATTAAGCATCCTCAACGAGGCCAAAGATGAGAATGTAGATAAAGATAATAAAACACGTGTAGGTGTTGTACAGACAGCATATGCAAATGGGGCATCTACTGATTTCCTGAAGCAGTTGGGCATAGAAGTCGTGTTTACGCCCACAGGAGTGAAGTACCTTCACGAGAAAGCTGCGGAATATGATATAGGAATCTACTTTGAAGCAAATGGTCATGGAACTGTCTTGTTCTCAGAAAATTTCCTATGCCGGTTGGAGGGTAGAATTAGTGAGCTTTCTTCAACATCAAAAGGTTATTTCATATACGGTTTCAACTCTTACTTTCTGGACTGGGTTTTGCTGCAAGTTATTAAATGGCATAGCTAAACAATGTTTCAGGTTCAGAACAGCAGAAGGCCGTTTTGAGACTATTGGCGGTCAGTCAATTGATCAATCAGGCAGTGGGAGACGCTCTGAGCGGGTTGCTTTTGGTGGAGGCTATATTACAACATATGGGGTGGTCAATCCAGATATGGAGTAATCTTTATCATGACTTACCCAGCAGACAATTAAGCTTAATTATTTGATATTTTCTAAACAGGTTCTTTCGCTTGTAGATAGGATGGCTAATATTTACCTCATATGCATAATTAGAGACTGCTGAACGCTTTTGTGATGGTCCAAAGACTCGGAAGATAAATGTTTCTTTCTATTGTAAATGGACAAAGACTGGGAAACTTATAAAGCTGGTGCCAAATTTCTACTATAAATTACTTTAGTTTTTAGCAGATAAGCGACGCTACGAATTCCGTGCAGCTTAGTGCTACATTAATTCGTCATTTTGGATAACAAAGTGGTCGAAGGTGTGGAGTAGGGATGGCAAAAAGATCCGCAACCGGCAGTTACCCGCCCCGCCCCGCTCCTATTGGAACAGGTTTTTTTTACTTTGACAGGGCCACGGGGCGGGTATGGTTTATTTTAAAAAAATCCGCAACGGGTTAGGGGCGGGTATGGTATTTAGTCCAAACCGCCCCAGTACCCGCCCCGCCCCGCGACCCGCTCCCGCCTCGGTACACTAACCCTATTCGCCCTTTAATCCTAGTCGTCCATCCCACATGTATATAACATATCCTTATCATCCCCATTCCCCAACCCTAATTTCCAATCATCTCTCACTCTCTGCCGACAACTTCAGTTCTCTCCCCATCGTGGCGCCTCTTTCTTCTCTGCCCCCGTCTTCTCTCCTCATCGTGGCGCCTCCTTCTTCTCTTCAGTTCTCTCCCCATCGTGACTGCTGTGCTGTGCTGTGCTGTTTATGAACTCACTGTGAGATCATAATCAGCTTGTTCTGGCTCTCTTGGCAGTGGCAGTAGAATACTGCATAAGGGTAAGGCATAGTATGACATGCTACCGCCTTAGGAACCGAGATGTCTCTGGGAACTTCCAAGATAGTATAGTTTTGCAAAAGGGTTGTGGGTTTCGTAAAGTGTGTGATGGTGGTTAAAACCTTGAATTGTGTCTCAAATCCGAGGATTTCACGCGCAGAATCAAGCATGGACTCCAAGGAGGTAGCACAAAACTTAGTTTCTCCTTTCGTGGATTTGAACTCACACTGTCTAAGTGTTTCTTCCATGGCTTTGGCCTGGGGGGAGCCTTCAGAGAAGGAGAAGAGTTTAAGAAGGGGTTTGGGCTGGGCTGGGCTGGGCTGGGCTGGGCTGGGCGGGGCGGGGCTGGGCGGGGATGGGATAGGATGGGTTTTCTAAAGTATGTTAGGGTCGGATGTGGTATTAAGGTTACAGAACCCGGCGCGGGGCAGGTGCGGGGTGGGATTTCAGGGGTAGCGGGGCGGGTTCGGATTTTAGCAGATCCGCATCCGACCCGCCCCATTGCCATCCCTAGTGTGGAGATCTCTTTAACGCCAAGATGCAATAAACGAGCTGCTAAACTTGATTACGTACACTAATGTTTCACAGTCAATTAGCAAGGATTGTTTGGGACACCCTTTAGGATGTGATTATTAGCTTCAATAGGATGTATCAGGGAATTGTGTAGGAATATGAAGGGCAATTACAAAATCTGGCCTAGTTTGTGCTGCAATCAAACCTTTGCAAATCTCTCTGCTTCTTTGGCAAGATAGGTGGTGTGAGTCATCTAAGCTGCATCTTGAAACTTAAGGCTTCGTTTGACAAAAAATTTTTTTTGGTTCTCAGTTTTTAAAGAGCAGTTTTTTAAAGAGCAGCTTAATTTTATTTTTTTTTATAAAAACAAGTGGGTGTTTGATAATCTCTTTTTTTTTTTAGGTTTTTTTTTTGTGTTTGGTAACCCTTTTTATTTTGACTTTTTTTTTTTGGTGGTTTGCGGTGGCGGTGGTGGGGCGTAGCGGTGGTCGACGGTGGTGGTGCTGGTGGCCGACGGCAGGAGGTGGCTGTCGGCAGTCACCGGCGGTGGTGGTCGGCGGCCGGAGGTAGCTGCTGGCAGTCTCCGGCGGTGGTCGCCGGCGGCCGGAGGTGGCTGCCGGCAGTCACCGGCAGTGGTGGCCGGCGGCCGGAGGTAGCTGCCGGTCGTCTCCGGCGGTGGTCGCCGGCGGCCGGAGGTGGCTGCCGGCAGTCGCCGGCAGTCACCGGCCGTGGTGGCCGGCGGCCGGAGGTAGCTGCCGGCCGTCTCCGGCGGTGGTCGCCGGCGGCCGGAGGTGGCTGCCGGCAGTCTCCAGCGGTGGTCGCCGGCGGCCGGAGATGGCTGCCCACAGTCTCCGGCGGTGGCTGCCGGCGGCCGGAGGTGGCTGCCGGTGGTCGCCGGCGGCCGGAGGTGGTTGTCGGCAGTCTCCGGCGGTGGTCGCCGGCGGCCGGAGGTGGCTGCCGGCGGCCGGCAGTCTCCGGCGGTGGTCGCCTGAGGTGGCTGCCGGCGGTGGGAGGGTGGTGGTGGTGGTCGAAAAAAAAAATCAAAAGTGAAAAAAAAAACCAGTTTTTGGAGTTTTTTTTTTTACTCTGCAGTTTAAAAACTAGTTTTTTAAATTGAAAAAAAAATGGTTACCAAACGCTCCTTTTTTTTCAGTTTTTAAAACTGAAAAAAAAAAAGAGGGGAAAAAAGAGTGTCAAACGGGGAATTGGCGATGTGAGTTGAATGAATAAATGGATTCGATCTTCCCTTCATCGGAACAATTGGGCCGAAAATTAGCTAGAGCAGCAGTGCGGTATCGAATCTTTTGCCTATGGGTCTAGCAAAGCATAAATTTTGGAAGCTTCTCATTCTGCTGCTTCCATATCAAGCAGCACCAAGACAGCCAGGAATTAGAGAGGCTAATTCCCTTTGCTATTTGAGTTATGTTTGAGCTCACATTAAAGGTCACGTTTGACGCGGTTTTTTTTTTCACTTTTTTTTTTCAGTTTTGAAAATTGGAAAAAAAAAATTGCGTTTAGTAACTATTTTTTTTTCCTTCTCTAATTTAAAAAACCAAATTTTAAACTGAAAAGTAAAAAAAAACTCCAAAAACTAGTTTTTTTTTTACTTTTGGTTTTTTTTTTTGAAACCATCACCACCACCCTCCCACCGTCGGCAGCCACCTCAGGCGACCACCGCCGGCGACCACCACCGGCGACTGCCGACAGTCACCTCCGGTCGCCGGCGATTGTCGGCAGCCACCTCTGGCCGCCGGCGACCACCTCTGGCCGCCGGCAACCACCGCCGGCAGCCACCACCGTCGACCACCGCTACGTCCCACCATCGCCACCGCAAACCACCCAAAAAAAAAAGTCAAAATAAAAAGGGTTACCAAACACCAAAAAAAACTAAAAAAAAAAAGGGTTATCAAACACCCACTTATTTTTGTAAAAAAAAAATATTAAGCTGCTCTTTAAAAACTGAAAATCAAAAAAAAAAAATTTGTCAAACCAACCCTAAAAGTATAGCAGTTCTTCGTTTATGCCGAAGGAAGTTGGGTCCGGTCTGGGGCCACTGGAGGGGGCTGTTAGACCACATTCATATCCTTGGGACGAAATTTATAGCCTTCGTGATGGAGCTTTTTGGGATTACATAGTCGAGTATTAGGCATGTTAGAGGTTCTATGTATGTTTATGGGAGAGGTTATTTCCAACCCTAATATGCTATTCTACCACCTTATTTGTCGGCAAAAGATTAATAACTGTTACCAAAATGCTTTCTTAGCAACAAATGTGGGGTTGAAAAACCTTTTGTTATCTAAATGGTGAACTTTGCTGGACGTGGGGTCAAAGGAGTCGCTTATAGATTCCACATTGTATATAGGTGTGTTGTTGGGTCTTCACGTATGGATTTAAGCGACTTAACTAAACAACAGTCGTGCTTTTTCAACTTTACCCTTCCGTGAAAAAGTAAACCCCTTGCAAAATCTTAGATTGAAATGATGCTTCAACTACATTAATAGTTAACTTGATTCTCAGGTAAAGGTTGTTGACAGAACTGCTGTTGTCACCGCAAATGCAGAAACTGTGGTTGTGAGGCCTCTTGGCATTCAAGAAGCCATCAATGCTGAAACTGGTAACTTATTTAACCCATGATTTATTTCTTGACTATCTTTTTTCAGCTGTAGTTAAGGGCTGGCACCTTGGTAGCCCAGCCCAAACAAAATGCTTCGTGTATGTGCATTCCCACTTGAATATTCTTCCTTTCCTCCCTTTCATCTCCTCCTCCTTTTGTAGTTTAGATATTTTTCCTCACCCTTTTCCCCTGCCAAACTTGACGAGCATTGCCCTTTCTAGCAGAGAAGTACCAAATCATTTGTTGGATTTGTGTACAAAACAGTAGCTAACAGAACCTCCTTGAACATCTGCAAAACAAGTGGGACTTCTCATAACTAAAATTAATATCAAAGTAATTTTGGTAATCCGAACGACGACTACAGATCTAATAACAGAATTACGGAAACTTATAAAATATGCAGAAACTTGAAGGGAGAAATGAGAACCTGTTTGCATGCCGTTTACTTAGCCGGTTACGCTGTATCGCCTAGGCAATTTGATAACAGTACTTTTATCTTTTGTAAGAGTTTTTTTCCCAGATTAGTTTAGAGGGGTCTCTGAGTTGCCCACTCATAGGTGTGCCACAACTTTATTGGTATTTCAGCCTCTCTTTGAGAACTTCCATCAAGATAAAGCACATAAAAAAAGCGGAGAAACATGAAAAGCTGATTCGTCCATTGTTTGTCAGTACAATTCCTGCTGATCATAGAAGTGTTGTCTTGCGGTGGTCAAATGTCATACTGACAAAGGTAATCTATGAAATGTTTTGGATGCAGCGAAGTACGATCGAGGCAGATGTTTAATACGACCATCAGGAACAGAGGATGTCATCAGAGTCGAGGCCAGTACGCAGGAAGCTGCAGAGTCTCTTGCTAGTTCAGTGGCTAGACTCGTGGACCAGTTGCTTGTGTTAATAAATTGGGTCAGTAGATTCATTATCCGTCTACTAACAAATAATGTATATTTGTTAATTTGGATAAATA
Organism: Escallonia herrerae; assembly: GCA_033070095.1. Taxonomy (NCBI): domain Eukaryota; kingdom Viridiplantae; phylum Streptophyta; class Magnoliopsida; order Escalloniales; family Escalloniaceae; genus Escallonia; species Escallonia herrerae. Next base: position 97,709 of record JAVXUP010001388.1, read on the forward strand.
TAGTTATTTAGAAAATATTTATCTCTTAAGTATTTGAGATAAATACAATCTTTATCTCCTAAGTGTTTGAGATAAAATCAGTCTCTAATTGTATCTCTATATAAAGGTCAGAGATATTCCAATAAGTCAGAAGTAATAGTAATAACTCTCGCTCTATAGCACTCTCTCTAGAGTAATCACCAAGCTTTAGAATTTGGTTCGTGGACGAAAAACTCGACTCTAGTAACCGTTTTTATACCTGCGAAAAAAATCAAGCGTGTTGGAGGCTCGTAACAACAAGGATCCTACGTCGGAATATTCGGAGACTACATACGGTATGTTTCCGAACCCACTACGTGTTACGTGGTAGCGCAATAATTGTTGTAATCGTTTCAACATTGATATCAGAGCATGATTACTTGTTGATTCGCCTTTAACATGATAGAATAAATTATGTGCATGTTGCGATTTTTTTCGAATACATGATCGAGACCCATTACAAAAATTCAAAATTTATTGAGCATGTTTTTTGAAAAATAATTATATAGTTTTGTTCTCCTATGGTTGAGGATGAACTCCGTAAAATTTCATGATTTTTGGATGCATGGTTTGTGAGAAATCACAATTTTATTTTTCAAGAAAACTGTGATTTTTTCGAGTTTTGAGATTCAAATTCGGAGCATGATATTCAGTTTTATCATGATCGGTTCATACATAATTAATCTATGTTGAATAAGCTTTCCAACGATATATTGCTCGCATTATTTGGCTTAAAAACGAGAGAGATATGGCATTCGGAAGTTGGCATCGCAACATGGCGGTGTTGAAAAATTAGGGTTTTTAAAGAAAAAGATGAACAGTGATCCACGCGTTCTCACTCGCTCAACCAGAGCTGCGACGCGCCGTCCAAGCCGCACGCGCCGACACGGGCCAAGCTGCGCCCTCACAAGCCGCCACGCGCGTCCACGTGCCAGAAGAGGCTGCTGATACGCGCAACACGCGCCGCACGCGCCCAAGCCAAGCTGATTCCACGCGCCTGTTCAAAAAAAAAAATCCCAGACGCAGCCCCACGTGCAAGGCGGTGCGTGGAGGCACGTGAAGGTTGTTTTCGGAAGATTTTGACCCCACCGCCGGCGAGTGGAGTGTTTTCTTGGCTTCTATAATCTTTTTGTGGTGTTAAATTTACCTCAATACCCTCTGTGTGTGTTATGTTTAATTTTTTAAATGACCTTTTCTAGAGAAATTAGCTTTAAAATTTTGTTTTGATGCACACAGAATTTTTCTTTAATTCCCGAGGGAATATTAGGGTTAAATTTACTGTTTGCCAATTTTAAGAATTTATCTCTCAATTTTTGGCCATTTGAAAATATTTTTGTGGTACTTATGTGTTCCCAAAAATACGAATAATGCGTAAATATTAATTTTTACACTTTGTGAGCAGAAATAAATATTATGGAGAGCTATATGACATAGATGAATTATGTTTTATTTATTTGCCTTGATTAGTGTTATGGTTTAAATATGTTTTTTTGTTAAAATATATTTGTTGGGCTTTTGGTAAGCCCACACCTCTTTAAATCCAATTTCAAAGCATTTACGCTCGTTTTCCTTGAAAGGAGAATGTGGTCTATTCATCCATTTAAATTACCCCTTAATTTGTTATTTGAGCATGCTAGTTTTAGGTTAAATGGATGGATACTAGATTGGCATTCTAAAGAAACTTATGTTTAATGTGTTTACTCTTATTTTAAGAAAATTCTTTTGAGAATAATATGTTGTGCGGCATCTCCATTTATTTTATTGGAGTAGTTTGTAGTAGAATTTTCAAAGATGTTGTATTCTATTATTTCCCTGTATATTTCAAGAAAGCCTTGTACGGGGATGTAATTTCGCATGCACATTATTCAAGCCAGAATTTTCTTAGCATAAGTTATTAGAATGCCAATAGGGCTCAATGGAGTCCTTGCACAATTTATTGTATGGAACAATTATATTGTTCTTAATTATCATGTGGATGATTTATTACATTATGGCTTATATGATGATGAAATTTATTGTGAAAAATTACGTGAAAAATATTTTTTCCAACTCACATACATGGGAAATGATTACGAGCTTAGCAAATTTTCGATTTCATGATGTGAGAAAGGATTATGTTTTTCATTTGAATTTTTTGAAATAAATAGAAAGATGTATAATTAATATCTTTTCCTTGCGCAATCTAATGTAGTGAATATAATGGCCACCAAGAATATCATAGCTGATCTCGTTAAGGGTGAGAAATTTAACGGAGATAATTATGACGTTTGGCACAAAAAGATGAAATTTATGCTGAACGAACAAGAGCTCGAGGAGCACTTGACCAAGGAGATGGTCGCGCCAACTGAGGCGCAACCCCTAATAGACCACATGCCTACCAGAAATGGAATCAGAAAGATCGTAGTGCACGTTACACCTTGTTGAGCAGCTTGCAAAATGATCTAATCGGGCAGAATGATGAACTTCCAACTTGCAAAGCTTTATGGGAGCAGCTCAAGTTCTCTTTTGGTGGAACCTCAACTATGCAGCTTCGTAGCCTTGTGATTAAGTTTGAGGAGTACACAAAAGACCCTAAACATACCATGAGTGAACATCTAAGGATGATGTCCAATATGATTGGTAAGCTGAGGGATGTTGGCCATGCGCTCACAGATGAACAGCAAGTCAGAGCTGTCATAAGGTCCCTTCCTGCCTCATGGGCCAATATGAAACAGATATTGACCCACAGTGAAAACATCAAGAACTTTTCTGATGTTTCACAGCATGTCATCCTTGAGGACGAGACTCGAGATGCTGACAAGACCCTTGCTTATGTCGCCCAAGGGGGATCGCGCAATGCAAATGGCAAGCACGGAAGACAAAGTAAGAAAGGTAAGAAAGGCGAGGCTAACACTTCTGTGCCAAAGGAAGGAAAAATGAAGAAACGCAAGAGAGGAAAACGTGGTGGGAAAAAGGATCTGTCTAAAGTTAAATGCTTCAACTGTCAACAGAAAGGACACTTCGCTCGTGATTGCACTGAGTCGAAGAAGGTACTTTCAGAATCTCTCTCTCAGTTATATGTTTCCTCACATGTGATGGTTGCTCATTCCCAATCTGTGTGGTTTGTGGATACAAATGCAACAATATATGTAGCGCGTGATCGAGAGGGGTTCATAGATTATCACCGTATTCCAGCGGGTAGCAAACATATCTTCATGGGAAACAATAGCTCTGAAGAGGTGCTAGGGGTTAATTCTTACCAGCTCAAGTTGCGCACTGGGCGCACATTGATTCTTGAGGATATGCGATATGCACCCACTGTTCGGCTTAATCTACTTTCAGTTACTACTTTATTAGACAGTGGTTTTTCCTTTATTTTTAAGGGTAATAAGTTGGACATCTTTTTGGATAATGTTTTGTTCGGACATGGTTTTCACATGGATAGTCTTTTTCAATTGGATTTAAATAATTCTCAGTCCTCTTATTCTTATGTTGTGAATGATAATATTGTGAATGATTCTACCACCTGGCATGCAAGACTGGGCCACATTGGCCAAGATAGAATGACTCGTTTGGCTAGAGAAGGCCTTTTGGGCCCACTCGCAAGAGTCAATCTACAAACATGTGAGGCTTGTTTGACCGGTAAAGCATGCAGGAAGCCTTTTGGAAAGGCTGTGAGAGCAACTCAACCACTTGAGCTAGTTCACTCTGACATATGCGGACCTATGAGTGTAAAGGCACGCCATGGCGCCTCTTATTTCCTTACACTGATAGACGATTATACGCGATATGGTTATGTGTATCTAATATCTCACCGCTATGAAACTTTGGACTGTTTCAAACGCTTTGTAGCTGAGGTTGAGAATCAGAAAGAGAAGAATTTAAAAACTCTTCGCACTAACCGAGGACGCGAATATTTGTCAGATCACTTCAAGAAGTTTTGTGAGGAAAAAGGGATACGCAGGCAACTTACTATTCTTAATACTCCACAACAAAATGGCGTTGCGAAAATAAGGAATAGAACATTGTTAGACATGGTGAGGTCTATGATGGCATAAGCAAACCTCCCAATATCTTTTTGGGGGGATGCTCTTTTGACTGCAGCCTATATACTTAATCGAGTGCCTTCACAATCAGTCAAATCCATCCCATATGAGCTTTGGAATGGCCAAAAGCCAAATTTGAATAACTTGCGCCCATGGGGCTCAGCAGGTTATGTTCATAGTACTTTTCACAAGTATGGGAAATTAGGGCCTAGAGCTAAAAAGAGTATCTTCTTGAGGTATTCTGAAAACTCTAAAGGCTATGTGATGTATGGTGAACATCCAAATGGTGGAAAGACTGAATAGAGTCTCGTGATGTCGATTTCATAGAGAATGATTTTCCTAGCATTGGAGCCACAAGTAAGAATCTTGACCTCTATGAGTCAGAGGAAGTTAAAGCCACTTTACCATATCCAAGTGAAGGTGGGGGATTAGTTCCTCATCCTGTTGTCGCTGAAGATAGTATAAGTGATCTTCAACCTAGTGGGAGCATCCTAGACAGTGGGAGCACACCATCAGGACCATCAGGTCAACAAGATTCTCAACTGCGTAGAGGTGCACGAGGAAGATTTCCACGTCGTCGTTTTGAGATTGACGGTGAAATTCTTATGTGCACTCTAACTGATGAAGATGAGCCCACTTCTATGGAAGAAAGCCTTATCTTCACCTACTAGTAATGAGTGGATGGCTGCAATGAAAGATGAGTTGAACTCAATGGAGAAGAATCAGGTCTGGGAGTTGGTTGACCTTCTACCAGGGCGCAAGACTGTTGGAAACAAGTGGGTTTTAAAAGTCAAGAGCAAGGCAGGCGGGTCAATTGACAAGTATAAGGCACGTCTTGTGGTGAAAGGCTATATCTAACTACGAGGTGTGGACTATGAAGACACTTTCTCCCCAGTGGTGAGATTTGCTTCAATTCGCCTGATCCTAGTTATTGTCGCCCAGCAGGATTTAAAACTTTTTCATATGAATGTTAAGACTGCATTTCTCAATGGAGAACTAGACGAAGAGATTTATATGGCTCAACCTGAGGGTTTTGAAGTCAAGGGACATGAACGCAAAGTTTGCCGGCTCAAACGTTCTATATATGGTCTCAAACAATCGTCTAGGTAGTGGTACTTTAGGTTTCATCATGCCATTACCTCTATAGGTTTTGAAATGATTGAACAAGACCATTGCGTTGAGGTAAAACGATCCAAGAAAAATATTCTGATCCTTTCTTTATATGTGGATAACATTCTTTTAGCTGGGAATGACATGAGTTTCATTGTCGCCACTAAGCAGTGGATGTCCTCAACTTTTGAGATGAAGGACATGGGAGAAACTAATTATGTGCTCGGGGTTAAAATCATACGTGATCGTCCAAAGAGACTTCTCAGTTTGTCTCAAGAGACATACATCAAGAAAGTCATTGAACAATTCCGTATGCATAACTCAAAACCCATAGACACTCAAATGGACAAGGCGTGTACTTTAAGCACAGACCAATGCCCAAAGAATGATGAGGAAAAGAATCGAATGTCCAAAGTGCCTTACGCGGCTGTAGTTGGGAGTCTGATGTACGCTATGTTGTGTACGCATCCAGACATCTGCTTTGCCGTTGGAATGGTGAGTTGTTATCAGAGTAATCCTGGACCCGCTCATTAGAATACGGTGAAGAGGATTCTTCGATACTTACGTGGAACCGCTGATCTCGTCATGTGCTATCATGGTGGAGACTTAAGATTGAGAGTATACAGCGATGCTGATTGGGGCGCTGATAAAGATTAGCGCATATCCACTTCAGGTGGAGCTATCTCTTGGTACAGCAAGAAAAAGTCTTGCATCACCCTATCCACGATAGAGTCGGAGTATGTTGCTTGTTCAGCAGCAGTCCATGAAACTGTTTGGTTGAGGTCATTCTTACAGGCTCCAGGGGTTACAGCTCATGCAGATGAGTCTGCCACTGTTCACTATGTCAATACAGTTACCCTAGATTTTGTAACGGACCCCAAATATCAAACACATAGGCTTTCGTTATCACTTCATTAGAACTTTAGTTGCGCAAGGAGAGGTGACCATGAAGCATATACCTACTGGCAGAATGGTGGCTGATCCTTTGACTAAGCCTATTGCTAGAGATGTTTTCCTTTCTCACATTAGGAGTATGGGACTACGTAGGTTTTGATATGGTTATGGCATCTTATGTACTTGCCATTATTTATTACATTAAATTTTCGTTCCTTGATTTGAGTTTATTATGGAATGAATGGATAATCTTTGTGATTACATATACATCCTTATTGAGAGTGTCACCAGGCTCGAATTGACCCACTCACACGGGTAATTCACCTTGGTGCTAAGATAGCGAGCAAGATGAGACATAATTGTCTTAAGCACCAAGTGGGCGAATAAGATGATACAGCTTATAAAGCAAACATGTCACCTTAGTTGGAGCTAAGATGAGACCTAAAAAATGTAGGTCGATCATAGAGTATCTCCACAACTCTATATAGCCTACTTGCAGCCGAATGTGAGATTTTAGGCAGGCATTATGAGTAGGGATGGCAATCCAACCCGCAACCGGCGGATCCCCGCCCCGGTCCGATAGGAGCGGGTCATTTTGACTTTGACCGGATCACGAGGCGGGTATGGTTTTTTTAAAAAAAAATTCGTAGCAGGTTAGGGTCGGGTGTGGTATTTCATCTGGCCCACCCCAGTATCCGACCCGCCCCGCTATTTTAACCATTACCTTGATTTAATCCTAGCCGTCTATCCTTACCTATATATACATCATATAAACCCTAAAAGTTCCACCTTCTCTCACTCAGTCCCTCATTCCCTCTGCCAACTGCCGCCCAGCCCAGCTGTCTCTCCTTCTTCTCGGCGACTCCGACAGAATCGCGAGATTCCCCACCAACCAGGCAGCCACCGCGCTCATCCTTCTCCTTCTCTCACTCAGTCCCTCTGCCAACTGCCGCCCAGCCCAGTTGTCTCTCTTCCTTCTCGGCGTCTTCGGCGAGAATCGCGAGATTCCCCACCAACCAGGCGGCCACCGCGCTCTTCCTTCTCCTTCTCTCACTCAGTCCCCCACTCCCTCTGCCGACTGCCGCCCAGCCCAGCTGTCTTTCCTCCTTCTCGACGAATCCGACGAGAATCACGAGATTCCCCACCAACCAGGCAGCCACCGCGCTCCTTCTTCTCGGCGACTCCGGCGAGATTCCCCACCAACCAGGTGGGGGCGGGGACAGGTTTGGGCGGGGCAGGGATGGGTTTTCTAAAGTATGTTAGGGTCGGATGTGGTATTAAGGTTATAGAACCTGGTGCGGGGTGGGCGTGGGGCGGGGTGGGATTTTAAGGGTAGCGGGGCGGGTTCAGATTGTAGCAGATCCGCATCCGACCTGCCCCATTGCCATCCCTAATTATGAGAGTGACTGGGCTGAAAAACTCAGGTTAGGCGCTTGTACAGCGACTAGACTTAGATTCGTATGGCGTATTTTTATTATACATTTATGTGACACGCCCTTGCGGGTTACGCCATAACATGCAAATCATACTGCATGTACTAAATGCAGACCGACAGTGGGAGTGACGAATGAATCCCTGCTTCGTCACTGTGTGAGCCACTTGGATCGAAACTTTTGATCCTATATGGTACCCTTTTCACCTTAGACTATGTCATGAAGGGGATACTCAATGTCGCTACTTTAGCATGTATCCTTGGATCATGGATGATACTATCTCGCGGGGCATGTCTAGGATCGGTTAGGTCTAATTGGAATGACATGAGGGCTTTGGGAAGAAAGTTCAATATTACATCACGTTGTGTGATTTATAGCCCGGGCGAATTTGTCGATTTTCGTTTCGATATGAGTCATGAATATATAACATATGAGAGGTTTAACACTACTCACTATGAGAGATTTTAGAGTGTTTAATCTGGTGTAATTGAACTATCTAGGGCACATACGAGATTTTTTGAGAGTGATGTATTGTGTTAGTTTGGTGATAACTTAATACAATACTCCTCAACTGGACATCCTTTCTCGTAGGTTGCACATTCCATTTCCTGTATGAGGAGATGAGTGGACGAGAGATAAAGAGGGACCGTACGATTTATTTGCCCTGTCTGTGGGCGAGTGGGAGCTGTTAATAAATTGGGTCAGTGGACCCATTATCCGCTCACTAACAGATAATGTGTATTTGTTAGTTTGGATAAATACAGTTATTTAGAAAATATTTATCTCTTAAGTGTTTGAGATAAATACAATATTTATCTCCTAAGTGTTTGAGGTAAAATCAGTCTCTAATTGTATCTCTATATAAAAGCCAGAGATATCTCAATAAGTCAGAAGTAATAGTAATAACACTCTCTCTATAGCACTCTCTCTAGAGCAATCAACAAGCTCTAGGATTTGATTCGTGGACGAAGAACTCGACTCTAGTTGCCGTTTTTGTACCTGCGAAAAAGATCAAGCGTGTTGGAGGCTCGTAACAACAAGGCTCCTACGTCGGAATATTCAGAGACTTCATACGGTATGTTTCTGAACCCACTACGTGTTACGTGATAACGCAATAATTATTATAATCGTTTCAACACTTGGGTTTGGCAGTCATCGGTGATCTCCTTCCGACTAGCCTTATCACCATATCTCGGCATGTCAAACTACCACTGTTTTGGATCGCAAATTCTGAATCAGCATGGATTAACTCCAAGTAGAATGATGGTTCTCTAGATTTGAATGGTTGTTAACTTTTCCCTTTTATTTTTTGTGTTTATTAGGAATATTGTTAACTCAGATGAGGCTCTTCTTATTTGTCATTTTTCCCAGAAACAGTTTTTGTGTTTGTTAGGAATATTTTTCACCAAATTTTTATCGAAGATATTACCAACCATTCTTTGGAATATTTTAGTCCTTTTAACATAGGAAATGTATTCAAAGATGTTATTCAAATAACACTATGAATTAACACCGGTTAACATTAGTCGGTGCTTTACATGTACAAGGGGCTCATGTAGGCCATGCCGGATTACTCATACTTGAGCTCTCGCCCTCTCGGTATTGCAATCGATTTAGAGTGAAGTTGGTAATTTTTCTTACATCGCCCCCTTCGGGAGCATTGACGTGAGTATCACGGTTTAAGCAAGTTTGGCCAACAATCCCTATACTGTGTTTTCATAAGTTTATAGGCTTTTTCATTCTCACAACAAAATATTAACTTTTGCATTCTCATTACAAAATATGGAATAATAAGCAATTATATTGTTCTCACGTTCACCCTTTTACCCTAACACAAAAGTCAAATTTGTAGTTACCAACAAATTACACTCTTTGTTCTTTTTTTTTCGCTCTCTTTAATGGTAACTTGGTCCTCCCCTGAACTAAACAGGGACATTAATCAGCGGTCCGCATATGGGAACAGCAACAGCGCCATGGAAGCAGCTGCTTCATAATGCATTGCAGTCCAACTCCAACCTCTAAGCACTCCACCTACTTTCAGCTTGTACGTGTACGTACATCCATGTCTCTCTCTCCGCTATTTCACCCAATTCATTCTTCTTACTTGTTTTCATGTCCGGTTTTTGGATCTTCAGGCAACAATCGGATCCAATGGCAGAACGGCCAATCGCACCGTCGTTTTCAGGTACCCATGGACATTTGTTTACTCACACTCAAAGCACACATATATGCACATGTGGGTATATTTGCGTACATGTAATATTGAGCACTGTGACTTATGGTACACAGAGGGTTTCAAGAGAACAGCGATAAGATCCAAATCAACACGGATTGCCGAAGTCGTAAGGTGCTTGCTCTCTAAACCTTGTATTTCTATTGACGGGCATTGATAATGCGTTCCAATTCTAGTCGTTTAAGCTTCGAATACATTTTAATTGATGCTAAAGAATGCCATTGGCGGCGATGCTTTTTTGAAACCGTAAATGGTACATGACTTGAAGCTGGGAACAATTTTCGCATTTCTGAATTTTGAAATTTAAACGAAAATAATGATGTTGAATTTGATTCAATGAAATGTAGATTGAAGATCTCAAGCATTGCCCGTTTGCTGAGGTAATTAACCTGTCAACTCATCTCTTACTTTGCTTTGCTTTTTGTTTATAAGCTATGACATCTAATCAATCTATTCCCCTTTCCCACAATTTGATTTGAATTTCTTAGTGAAACGCATAATTCTGCCCGGCTGATAATCCTTCGAGTTCGATAACTTCTTTCAGTGTTATTATTTTACTTTATCATGTCACTCTAAATAATTCCAGCTCCATTCTTATGATTTAGATGTGTTGGTATTTTACGGAATCTTGGGAGCAATTTCGAATTAATGGAACAGTTGATGTCATTGATGGGTCAAATCCCGACCCTATGAAACTTCAGGTAAGAATTTTCTTCTCTTCATTTTTATTCAAGTTTCATGGCCATCGATAAGGCATATTACTTTTCCGGTTTTCACATATACTGCAATACTTCGGTTGGTTTTATTATGAATAGATTTGGGTCTAGTCATCTAGATCATTTGAATGAAAATGCCTTGAGTTGACTACTTGACTAAACAACTGAAGCCCGTTTAAACTTGGTTGATTAATCTTGCTTTAACATTATTTCCTTCTACTTATCAATAAATCATAATAAATATTGCTTTGGTAACCAACAATTTTCAACTTAACATTCAATGGCTTAATCTTTTGGTTTTAGCATGACTACATAAACTTCCAACTCAAGATATGTGATGGCTGGACCAGTTTCAAATGGTTGGATCTGTTTAAAGCCCTTACGTAAGTGCTGCTCATGAAATCAAAAAAGTTATGATGCTATGACATTCACACCTGCCAGTACTACCATTTGTTGAATAACCTACAGTACTGTTTCTGAATGGGTTGATACGATAGATCTTGACTCTACTTGTAAATCAAAGCATCCTTGTAAGTTTAAATGGTAAATAGAACTCCGTGCGTTCCCATCCCAGCTTTTGAATCGTAAAGATTAGTCTTTTCTAAAGCAATTAATCATATATTGACTCGTAGTCATGCTAATAGCTTTATACAAAGTGTTGAAACCTAGACTACTAAATGATATCGCCGTGTTTAGTCATTTGATGCATAACAGGTTACTCCTGGTAGGGAAATTTCTGACTTTACAAATGTTGCTTGTCATGCTTAAATGACTCCCTAGGGCAACAGCAATGAGTTCTTTTACTAGCTTTAACTTACCTTCAGCGGATTTTACAGTGCTGTGATTACAATGCAGCAGAGAGAGAAAGCCTGGTTTGCTAGTTCTCCAAAGTCAAGACTGCAGTACTTGGGGCCTAATCCAGGTCTTCCTTCTATAAGTGAACATTCATCCCAGGAGAATTCTTTGGATCCTTCTAGTGGCCCAGTTGGTGCATTGCTTGTCGTAGACCCTGACCAGGTTCAAGAGCTTTTAAGTCTTATTTTAACTTGATGATGATTATATTGTTTTCCCTCGAAATTTACCGATTCTTCATATATGCAGGTTGATTACTTGAATCTTAAGAGTAATGAGAGGATAGCATTTACGTCCATACAGGATACCAACGGAGAGAAGTTATGGAACTCGGAGGGAGTTGACCCATAATTAGTGTAAAGATTTAAGGTGGCATGATTTGCACTTAGAAAAACATATAATACACCCTAGTTGAGTAGTTTTTTCAGAAATATATACATCATTATAAGCTCTCTGTAAAAGTGCTATTCACATACTTAGCCTTGATGAATAAATAAGGTAGACATTCTTTCATGCATGTACCTGCTCCTCAAGCTAACATTCATGAGCTCAGCAGTCTTGTGCTGTAAGGCTTAAGTTTGTTGTGGTGTACTACCTCAATCTATGTGAAGCCCTCGAGATTCTTTGCTCGCCTTCTTCTTCCTTTAATAGCCTTGAAACTTTGCAGGCGCTTTGGCACCTTTCTTATCAAGGACGGAAAAGGGAGCCTGTGTGTTAATGCAGTAGATATAAGCTTCCTTTGCAAAGCATCTTGCCCATATGAGTATTTCAACAAACATCCAAATGACAACAGAGAACTGGAGAATAACCCATTGGAAAACTTCCAAGATGGAGAATTCACAAGTTTCAGGAAAGGAAATTTCCAATTTGTAACTTCCCGAATGAGATTGTGGAATACTCATTTGAGCAAGAGGCCTTCCCAAGGAAGGGTTTCGTAAAATAAGTGATCCTCTCTGCCAGCAATAGAAAGCGAGAACCAGTACATTTCTATCTCTTCTGTATTTATCGACCAAGACCATATGTTAAAAGTTAGTTGTACCGGCCTTTGCAAGGATGGGATTACTGGGTTGTTGGCTGTATTTTGGTGTCAGGTAGGTTCTAATACCCATCATACGTAATTAAGATTTGCAGCCTGCTAGTTAAACTTGTTAATTATATGTGCTTGTAAGTGGGGTGTGGCGTGGTATTAATTCATATTTCCATCATATTCATAATATAGTACAGTTGATATAAATGTACTTCACTTAATTCATTGTACTACATCATAGACAGTACTAGAGCTCAACTAACGTTTTCAATTGGACTTATGTTCAACCTTAAATACCAAATTGATGCTTCACATTTGTAGAATCATTGTAGAACACTAAATTGACTATCCAAGGGATAGAATCTCTAAAGCTCTAAAGCCACATAGAAGGATTCAGCTTATGCAAGTTTACATTTTGATCTGGATTTACTTAATTTCAAGGACGGTAAGCTATATCCAGCAGAATCCAACAGGTTTTGCCCTAAGGTACACAGTTCACTTACCTCATGCTCCTCAATCTGTTGACGTTTAGCTTGCCCACCATTCAAAGGATCCTTTTATTCTGCTGAAATACTGCTACAGATAGTTGACTGCATTGATAAATTCTCATTATCATATTGTTTTGTTTAAGTGGTAGTTGAATCCACTGTCTTTAGTGACTTTTATAGGGTGTGATGTATTATCTTGTCTGTGATCCTCAGCAACAATGTTCAATGTCTCTTTATTCACGTACTCTAAGTCCTGCATGCCATGCTAGTATCTTAAACTGAATCAGCCCCCTGTTTCATTTTTCTCTGTGCATAAACTGCAGATAGTCGTAGCCTGTCAACCCCCAGTTTCTTGCTGATTATTCCATCTTACAGGATGTTGAAGTTTGTCAATCACGTCTACCTACGCTGGGTCGACCTTTAAACTTCTGAAGATATATATACTCACACACACGCACGATGAAAACTAGTTTATTATCATTTCTCTTTCTATGCATTTGAACCCAGAAATGAAATATATATTTCAACTATCCTATTCGTATTTTAGTATAGTAAATGCCATAGCTAGTGCTTATCCCGCCAGTTTCAAGTCTTGTAATGCTCTAGTCTAAGCTGTTTGTAGGTACACCTAACCTTTTTGGACTTGATTATCTCACATCTTTTCCTTCTGAAAGTTGCATATTGTTAGAGATCAACCTCCCAGTAAGTTTGGGTCATATTGACTAGCATATAATTAGGCGACACCTTTTGGTCGTCCGAAGGTATAACTGCTTTAGTTAAACGGCCTACAGGCTCCTGTAGGGTGGAAATTTGGCTCCCACAGTTTTCCCAAATGTGCATCTGCTTCGATTAAAGGAGCCTAAAGGAACTTTTCTCGATCTTCGTTTCCCCAATTTCCTCTGTTGTCTAGAAGGGTTTATTTTTGCCCTTTATCGGGTATTCCAATGGACTTGAATATTGAACCCGATAAACATATCTGGAACTGCTAGAGCTTGCCAAAATGATGCATTATGAATTTTGGCTAGGAGCGGTAAAATGGATGGGTGGGTGGATTGGGTTTGTGTGAAATTAATTGAGTTGGGCGGAAACGGGTGAGGGTGACTGTGACTGACCCATTTCAAACTGTTTAGTTATGGAGTGAGTGAGTCGTTTCTTAAATGGATTGGTTTACCCATTTATCGCATAATAAACCAAATACATCATTTAAAATTTGTTTTCGAGTCTCGCCTCTACCTTAGTACCCTAGTGCATAGTGCTACCACCTCCCACGACATTTGACTACTTGTTCGCTGCCACCACAGCACCTACCACTGTCATCATTGCACCTGTCGCCGTTGTTGTCATGCCAGTACCCTCCTTCATCCCCGCCACGCCCGTACTCACCTTTGTAGCCACCACACCAGCCCGCCTCAACACCCACAAGGACCAGCTGCCATGCCACAATCACCACCACACCCACAATGAAAACCCCCCACCACCACCACTAAGAGTCCCTCATCACCAAATCGATGACCACCACACCACTGTCGCAATACTACAACCGCCATCATAGTAATAACAACCATCACAAGTCCACCATCAGTTTACCACCTCAATCACCACAATTTGTTAAGTCAACCACTAAAATTTAGAAGATATAAAATCCTTCCACAAAAACCACAGATCCATTCCACATCTAAGGATATAGAACGCCACCGCTATTGTTGTGCCATTGCCCCCCCACCATATGACCTGAATAGTGACGTGCTATATACACACTTGTGATATGTTGTGAAAGATTGCCGTCTAAGTTGGGTGCTAACTTAGGTAATCATAGGCCGGAAATTCTGAGAAAAATTTGACCATGTGAATTGAGGGGGTCCTAATAAGGTTAGAATTGATGCTTACTTGAAAGGGTATTTTGATTGGGACAGACCGGACAGTCACAGCTCCCGATGAATTATAAACATCGTCAAGCAAGTCTCTAGAAAATTGGGCAGGTCTACCAAATATGAGGAAGCAGCGAACATATCAAGTAAGAGGGTATTTTATTGGCAAAGTAACAACAATACAGATGTGTGAGTAGAACAAAAAAGTAGCGTAATAACCAGCCACTTCTAATTTCTCCTCCTCCTCTCCTCTTAAGATCTCTCTCCAAAAGTAATCCACCACAGGGGACGGAGTGCCTTATTTTGCTTTTTTGTTTGGTCTCTCCGCAATCTCTCTTCTTTTTTAATCCTCTTCCTGTTCGTCGTTGATTTCCTTTGAAGAGTGTCTCTCCCGTGTTGTTCTTCTTCTCGACTCATCAGTAGGATTTTTTAGGTGGCTTGATCAGATCAGAAGGTTGTGGCTAGTCTCTTGATCTTTGTCGAAGTCTGCAAGCTAGATGTTCAATTAATCTGCACTAACGGCCGGCTAACAAAGGATAAGCTGATTATCTATTGGTATAATAGGATGTGGTTATGGCTCATCTAATTATGATTTTGGAAGTCCTTATTATATTATCATGATGCTATTTTGTAATAGATATGGTAGGAACAAGGAAAAGAAAAGGAGGGAGGCAGTTAGTGCCATTTTTTTTTCTTATTAACAAGATCTTTCGAGATTGTTTCAATCTCACTTTTATGCCAGTTAGGTTAGATCTACTAGTCGGGACGGCTTCAAATCTGTTTAGTTAATTTTAGACTAGAATTTTAGAAACTGAGTTAAGTCTGGTGGTGGTGCAAGATATGTTCTGTTCCTAAAGATTCCCTAATTCTTGAAATTTGGTTATATCTAATCGTTAATACAATCAATTTCTTCGATTAACCTAAATAAGATAAGATGTGTATGAATAGAATGACATCCAACTGGAACATTCAACCCTGGTAAAGTTTGCAATTTGCCGCTTATAGTCCCCGGTACCATCTTTTAAAAGTAATTGCTTGCTGTGTGCCCTAGTCCTATATGTATATCTTGGTTCCATTACCCTTTGTTGTGGTGGTCATTAGGAGTATGTATTAACTGCCTAGGAAACTTATGGTAAATATAAGTATGCAGTAAGATGGTAAGACATAAGTTGTCATCGAGCTCCCTACACTCGGAGTTGTTCTCCATACGATCTGTTAACATTATTGCTTTATACCTCTTCATTGGCTATATTTACAGGTTTGTTGAGAGGGCCATCAATCTAAAGAGTAGAACTTCAGAAAAATGAAAGTGAAATCATGCTAGTCAACACAAGAACCATCAAAATATAGATCATAGCCCATTGGGTGGGAAGTCATAATAATAATAAGTGAAAGACTGCGGGTTCATTCCCCTTTAAGCTTGCTAGCCAAGTGTTTTTGCAAGCCCTTTTACATGCACTTATAATATCTAGCTCTCACGGTTATATGAACTTTTAAGTTTCATTAGTAAGGATCACGTGTTTTGCACGATATATAATGATTTAAAATAAAAATATTTTAAATTTTGATTAAAAAATAATTAAAATTAATCAATATGACTATTATAATTAAACGATAATAACAAATTAGTTTTAACTACTAATCAAAAACTCAAAATGTGAAAACTTCATTACTCATAACATGGCCTTGCTTTCAAACCCAAATTTTTCATACCAATTATCATTCATATTTTTTATATTTATTTCTTTCATCACATCAAGTTATCGCTAAACGGAATTCTGACCGTTCCATGTTATATCTTGTTATCCAAGATACACTGTCATTGTAATTAGTTTCAAACATCTCCCACAAGTATCTAACTCTTACGAAACATTATAAGTTTGATTGTATAGCGATAAAAGCGAAGAAAGTTTTTAGAGATAATTAATGTCAAGTGTTTATATTGGAGTTGTCTATTCTCCTGTATTATGTTTTGATGGCATATATATGTCTAGCAAGTGAAATTGAGAAAAAAAGTTTGAATTATAATTAAGTTGTATTACGAAAGTTCAATAATCAACCCAAAAAGGATTGTCAAAAATAAAGTGTCTAGCATGAATAAGTTATTATCAATAAATGTATAACACCGTTTGTAAGATGAAATGAGTTAGGAGCTTAAATGTTACATCTTTAAAATTAAAACTCAATCAAGCTCAAGAGATCTATCAGGACACATATAAACTAAACTGCTTAAACAACAAATTTAGTAGCCCTACCTTTTAATAATCTTTCCAAAGTTTTTCTATCATTCACTGTTAGAGTTTTGACACTTTTTCTTCCAAGCATCACTACTAAAGTTCAAAATATTATCACTTATGATTTTCAGTATCATTCATTACCAACCATGTTTCTTTCTATCCAGTTATGGCCATTTCTTGTAGCGATAATTATTGGAGGTCAAAATATCCCCTGCAGTTTATTTGTTTTTTGTAATGATCTATTCTATAACTCTCTCAGTCTAAAAAAAATGATTATTTTTTTACTATCCTAAAAAAATTGATCAGTTTTCAAATTAAAAAAAATTATAGTTGTTTTTACATGTTTACCCTTTATGGACATTTTTTTTATTTTACTTCTCTATCCACATTTAGTCATCACCAACCCAATTTTCTCTATAACTGAATCAATTTCGTTCTGCCCCTCTCTCTTTTGGCATAGAATGAGAAACTCATAAAATAAGACTTATACATTAAACGTGCGTCAAATATGATCAAATAATTTAGAACAAACGGAGTGTAAGTTTCATGTATCTCTTATTTTAGGATTAAAGTACAAAGCAAGTCT
The DNA here is from genome assembly GCA_033070095.1 of Escallonia herrerae. Lineage (NCBI taxonomy): Eukaryota > Viridiplantae > Streptophyta > Magnoliopsida > Escalloniales > Escalloniaceae > Escallonia > Escallonia herrerae. Next base: position 115,196 of record JAVXUP010001388.1, read on the forward strand.
TTTTCAACTCTTTCTATCTTTAAGTTTCAACGTTCAAGTACAATTTGTCTAAAACGAAGCTTAATCTTAAATAAACTTTTCAATTAAAAAATCTACGGTGTAGTCTAATTAAGTTTCTCTTGGTAGTGTGCTCTAAAGTTCTCTTTTATATTTATCTAGCATGACCTTATTCATCGTAATAGTAAAATAAGGTTATTAATTTAGTTGTAGATGCAATTTAGCATATATTTGCTTAAGATTTTTATTTTTAACACAGACTTTATCTACTCATCTAAAAAGTATATACATATGTGTCTATGTGTGTCCTTTTGAAATCTATACTACAAAATGTATGTGTGAAGTTGATATCAGATAGTGGTAATGAACTAAGTAACTTCAATAATGTTCACAAATTTTTGTTTTTCACCTTATATTTATATATACATGTTACAGTTTTAATATAGATAAAATTCAACAAAAGTTCATCAAAAATAATTTGTAACCCAAATCATTCGTTCAATAAAGACTTGTATTATCAAAATAAAAAGAAAAAAAAAACATAATACCTATAGCATAAAGTTTTGAGAGTTAAGAAAATTATAAGGTTAATTACATCAATGACCTTGAGGATAGGGTAAAATTATAAGTATGCCCATTAGTTGGAACAAATAACACTTATGTCCGTTGATCAAACGAAAATACTGAAAGGATGTAAAGATCAAAATGCCCGTCACTTAGGAGTGTAATTCTTCAAATGTCATTTCTCATCCCTTCATCTCACATATACAGCCCCACCACCACTGTCACCACCATCATCCATTTAGATTTTTGAGCTCCAACACACACAAAGACAATATATACATGCACTTACATACACGCGTGCACCCATCCACACACACATAGACGATATGCACATATAGCCACACCTACACACACACACACACACACCTTCCCCCCTCGCCCCCCTCCCCCCAATCGACCACAGCCATAATCACATCCCACCATCATTGTGTTCATTAACTTTTCACTTTTCTTCAGCCTTCTCACCCCAATCAATTGTCACGGCTTTCTCATTCTACTCACTTGCAACAAATCATCACAATTCAACAAACCAAATGAATAGAAATGAAAACTTTAATTTGGGATTTAAAATTTGGAAGAAGATGTATAAAATCTCTTGTTTGCATCAAACTATTACGCAACACCACAACATCTGCCGCCATTAAGTACCACCAAAGCAGCCTTCCACCACCGGTGTTTACCGGTGCTGGGATGATGTGGCTAGTGAGGCTGAGCTAGTTTGCCTATTTTCACGCTGAGTGCTTATCGAGGAAGGTGCGGTGACATGATGGGGGAAGAATTTAGGTTAAAACCCTAATTTGGAAAATTAGGATTTGTAAAATTTTAAATTGTATATACCTTGTAGATACAAAATGAAGGGAGTATCAACATTTATAAAAAGTACGTATCGACATAAGCAAAATTAAAAAATGTATTTTTTAACCGATCAATATGGCTTTACCTTTTAAATTTTCATATCATTGACTGTAATTTACCATAACCTCGAGGATATGAGTCCCAAAATTATAAGAATCTACTGTTTTACCAAACACAAATTAACACATAAATTCATCCTAAAAGTTCAAAAAAGAAGGCCTAGTAGAACTTGTAGATATTCTACCTTTGTCATATGTCAATAAATTTAAATTTGTAATTATATGCAAAAGTTAATAGAGGCAATAGCTGATGCACCTTAATTTATAGAAAAAAATATGATAATACATGGACTTAGGAACGTTTCTCTAAGAAATAGGGACAATTAAGGTGCTTATTCCAATGCATCATACCTCGAGATACAATGCATCATAGAAAGACAATAACCATATGAAGGATATGTTGTCATAAAACAAGTGTATTCCAATAACTTTAATATGAATATAAGATTATGTACTTGCCACGAACTCAAGTTATAATTATGAACAAAATTGTATGATAAAATCAATTTTTATGCATTTAAAATTTTCTAAAGAAACTCCAGTTTCACTATAATTTTCTTACACCAATATGTCTGTAATTGAAATCTAGAATTAAACTTTAATTTTATGATAGTTTCAACATACGAAAATGTTTACATTGAAATATATATACATGCACAATAATTAAAATTTGTAGCACACACATTAACATACAAATCTGAAATAAATTTTTTTAAAAAGATTAAGTTTTTGATAAAATATTCAATTTACTTTAAGTAGATTATATTTATATTTTGAAGGCTAAAGAAAATATTGTTCTCTGTAAGTTATTTTCATTAATCGAAATTGATGGAGAAGATGCAGTAGCTTGAGTTAGTTTAGCTTTAACGTGAATGGAAGCAGTAAGTTTTGATAGAAATTTTTTCAGTAATAAAAAAAACACGTAGGAGTTCAAGGGTAGTTTTATAGGTTTTCGTAATTTTTTTTAAAGAAAAAAGAACCCTTAACTCTAATTAAAGCATATATTCCTATAAAGATATTTTAAGAAAAGATGCTTGATGTCCTAAGAGAAGCCAAATACACTCTTATTTTCTAACAACACGCTAATTCAAAATGAGTATTTGATTGAAAAAAAAGTTCCAAATGAAGATTTCAGTTTAAAAAGGGTATCTTAAGGAGAGAAAAAATTAGCCATTTAACCCCAGTTAAGATTACATATGCATTTAGAAAATCTTAAAAAACTCTAATTTGATGGTACCTTCCTTGTATCAATATGTTCGTATTAAGTATCTAGAATCAAACTTCAGGTTTACGACAGTTTCAATGTACTAATATGTTTGTATTGAAATCTATATACCTGCAGAATAATTCAAATCTGTAGCATACACATCAACATAAACATATGAAATACAAAATTTAAAATGATTGAATTTCTGACAAAGTATTGAATTTAACTTAGGTATATTATATTTTTCAAAAAAGGCTTTAGAATCTATGTTCTCTACAAGTTGTTTTCTTTAATCGAATATGACAGAGAAGATGTAGTGACTCTATTGTAGTTTAAGTCAAAACATCCCTTTACATTGATAAAAGCATATATTCTAATAAAGATAATTTATCAAAAGAGACTTGATATTATATGAAAAGTAAAAAAAAAAAAGCCTTTAATTTTTAAGACACTTTTTAAAAATAGATATTTAATGAAAAGAAAAGTTTTTAATCAAAAGTCAAAACAAAACAATCCTTAATTCTAACAAAAACATATCTTCCAATAATGGTATTTTAAGGAAATATGTTTGATATCCTATGAGAAGTTCAAAACACCCTCATTTTTAAATAAAACTCTAATTTAGAAAGAGTATTTAATGGGCATTTAAAATTTTCTAAAGAAACTCAAGTTTCACTATAGTTTTCTTACCCCAATATGTATGTAATTGAAATCTAGAATCAAACTTTAATTTTGTGATAGTTTCAATGTACGAAAATATTTACATTGAAATATATATACATGCACAATAATTAAAATTTGTAGCATACACATCAACATACAAATCTCAAATACAAAATTTAAAAAAGATTAAGTTTTTGATAAAATATTTAATTTAGTTTAAGTCGATTATGTTTATATTTTTTAAGGCTATAAAAAATATTGTTCTCTATAAGTTGTTTTCATTAATCAAAATTGATGGAGAAGATGTAGTAGCTTAAGGTAGTTTAGCTTTAACGTGAATGGAAGCAGTAAGTTTTGATAGAAAATTTTTCGGTAATAAAAAAAACACGTAGGAGTTTAAGGGTGATTTTATATATTTTCGTAAGTTTTTTTTAAAACACAAAAGAACCCTTAACTCTAATTAAAGCATATATTCCTATAAAGATATTTTAAGGAAAGATGCTTGATGTCCTAAGAGAAGCCAAATACACTCTTATTTTCTAACAACACTCTAATTCAAAATGAGTATTTGATGAAAAAAAAAAGTTTCAAGTGAAGATTTCAGTTTAAAAAGGGGCATCTTAAGGGAAAAAATAAATTAGCCATTTAACCCCAGTCAAGATAACATATGCATTTAGAAAATCCTAAAAAACTCTAATTCTATGGTACCTTCCTTATATCAATATGTTCGTATTAAGTATCTAGAATCAAACTTCAGATTTACGACAGTTTCAATGTATTAATATGTTTGTATTGAAATCTATATACCTGTAGAATAATTTAAATTCATAGCATACACATCAACATAGACATAAGAAATATGAAATACAAAATTAAAAATGATTGAATTTCTGACAAAGTATTGAATTTAACTTAGGTATATTATATTTTTTGAAAAAGGCTTTAGAAACTATGTTCTCTACAAGTTATTTTCTTTAATCGAATATGACAGAGAAGATGTAGTGACTCTATTGTAGTTTAAGTCAAAACATCCCTTTACTCAGATAAAAGCATATATATTCTAATAAAGATAATTTATCGAAAGAGACTTGATATTATATAAAAAGTAAAAAAAAACCTTTAATTTTTAAGACACTTTTTAAAAATAGGTATTTAATGAAAAGAAAAGTTTTTAATCAAAAGTCAAAACAAAACAATCTTTAATTCTAACAAAAACATATCTTCCAATCATGGTATTTTAAGGAAAAATGCTTGATATCCTACGAGAAGTCCAAAACACCCTCATTTTTAAATAAAACTCTAATTTTGAAAGAGTATTTAATGGAAAAGAAATGTTATAAGTCAAAAATACTCTTACTCACCCTTAATCTTTTATGAAAATATCAATTAAAAAATGGTACTTTAAGAAAAGAAAAGATTAACTATTTAAGCTCATATGTGCTTTTATATATGTATAGATTTTATATATGTATAGATAGATAGATATATAAATAGATTTCTGAATGGATTTAAAAGAGAAGTTTTAATTAACTTCATAGAAATATTGTTTAAGCTCAAAATCCAATGTACACAACCACGTCTATTTAAGGAGCAATCATCTAGTTGTATTGATAATTGATTTCTAGTACACCGTTTGCGCCAGTTTGGAACTCATCTCTAAAGAATCAAAACCTTGTCAAGTGGACATAGAAATCTGGATGCTCTTTCTTTACTAAATTCTTATTTACCTGATCTAGACTCATCAGCCAGCCTTCTTTGGTGCCTAGCCATGGTGTCCATAAAAGTTTTGTAAGCTCGATCATCGGCCACAAAATGTTCGCCATCCTTATTGGTGAACTCCATAACCCCTTTGACTACTGAAAATTTGTTGTTGACCTTGGCAGATGGACACTCCAATCATCCTTCTCATTTACCGGTGTTCTCGAGCTTCTTGGGCAAGAACACTTTAAACCCTAAAGTGAGGTCGCTTTCCCCCACCTAACAACGTCGCCATCTTTGATGATTAGCAGCGACCACCGACTCAGAAACTAAGGTAATCGCTAGCATAATCTCACCATTCAATGATGCAATCCCCCGTAGGATAGAATCAATTTGTTCGATGAGATTACGCTATGCACAACGCTTGTGAGGATTGTTTTTCTCAATTGATATACCAAGGCATAAAGAAATACATAGTTCTAAGGCTTGAAGCTAGTACCAAACTGAATTGTCAAGTACTTGCCATGCTTCGCATAACATTGCGTGGGGCCATTTTCTTAATAGACTTGACTTCATTAGTTAGGATTCAATCTTAGTACAATAATTTCACACCGTTCATGACTACTGGGTTTTGTTGATCCTTCCGTATCGATTCAATGTCTTTGTCCCAACTTTCTGCTTCACAACAATCCAACATCAACACACAAGCAATTCAACTATATTTCCTGAGGTACAAATTTGTAATCTCTCGTTAAGTTTTCTCCAGTATCTCAAATTTACTCAATATTTTCAAATCCTGTGATATTCCTAATATTCGGCTTATTACCGTTTAAGGTTTAAGGTTGAGTAGATGCACAAACTTATACCCGCAGTATGGTTGCCCAAGCTATCATGCAAATCTGTCGGGTTACACAAGGAGCATTATTTTGCTTGGACGGGTCACACAATTTTGCTTATGACTATCTACCCTCTCAATTAGCATGACCATGAAAACATTTTACAAACGTAGAGATAGTATCCAAAGGCCATGTTCCTGCCAGGCTTAGTAAAAGTAATCTGAGACTAAACACCTACAATGAACGGAATCACAAGTCCACCTATGCAAAGTTTCAGTTTTATTGCACCCAATGTTTTTCCTCTTTACACCACAATTAATCTCATGATTTTCAGAGAAATGAACTGTTACACTAGCATACTTGCGCCAAAAGAAGAAACAAAAAGAAGAAAGGTTGTTGAATGGACAAATCGCGATCCTCGATTATGTGTTATTAACAACAATGATTAAGCAATGCCTTAGCATCTGGGCAAGTCTGCTGGAGGATGAGGAAGGGTCTCTAGTGCACCTTGTCCATTTTTCACAATGAACACAGTGGATAGTCCCCATGACAAATGTATCTCCAAGTGACAGTGCATGAACCAAACCCCTGCAACAGTTAAATTCACCATAAAATTGTTAGTAACTCCGGTATCTACGACACGAAGAATCAACTGTATGTCAAAACTCGAAAGCTTCCCCAATCCAGTTTCATGGACAACTTCAACTTTGTCCCCAATTTTTTTGTGCTGCATGCGTGTATTTTAGAGATTGCAGAAACCAAACGTACCTGGATTGTCAGCAGTGAACCGAATTGCAGCCCATCCGCCTACTGGAACTCCGATGACATTCATGTAAGGTGGATCCACCAAGTTGAAATTTGCAGTTTGTGGATTATAGTTCCCGGTACCATAGCCCACGACGTAGAAGCTATAGCCATGGAGATGAATCGGGTGGTTTTCTGTCGAGACCGTCCCTGTGTCCTGCAAGATGACCTGAACCCTGGCCCCATATTCAAGGACCTTAATCCTGGTTCCGTTCACCGACTGAGTGTCATTAGGAGGGGTATTGGGTGCCCCATTAACAAAGTCATAGAACTGAAGTGGAACCCCTGGGAAGTCCTCTGTGAAATAGCCATTGATCTTCTTGTAGTAAGCTTGTAAAACCGAAATATTAGGCCTAATAAAACTGATGTTATTCATTGAAGCGGCCATAACACCTCCGTTAGTGCCTTGGCAATTCTGCTGTGGATTTTTCGAACGACACTTTTGAACATTCAGTCCAATGGTGATAAAAAGGTTTGTGTCAATCTCTTTTGGAACGTTAATAGGATTAAGGCTTTTAAGCCCGTCCATTACAGTCTTAACCGCAAGGTTATCGTTAAAACTTGGCAGAGGAGCTGGTAAAGCTACGCTACTTGGTATGGCACCCAAGTATTGGAAATACGCTACTGATGTTATGTTCTGAAATGGGATATTTCTAGCTGACATGTAAGGTCCCATGCCCATGGAGTATCTTCCTATTTTTTGATCGGCGGTTACGAGGACGTTAAGGGTCTGGCCCGGTCCGAGCATCACACGATCGGTCGTGAATGGCTTCGTGTACTCGCCATCGGCCTCAACAATTGTTAATTTGTGATTGGCAATGGCGAAGAAGTTCTCCATGTTCAAAGCTGCACTGATTATCCTCAATAGGTACGTTTTCCCCGGAACCACGTCAATTTTATACACATCTGAACAAAAAAAAAATCAAATTCGCAAAATGAATTCCCAAAATCTGATAAAAGTGGGCACTATTTAATATTTGCAATGTTATATAAAGTGCTCATCATGGAAAGGTCAGTAAACTGTTATTAATACAATGCATGAAATTGTCACCGTTTGACTAACAACTGAGAATGAGATCAACTTAGCACCTTGTTAAACCACATCATTGTCCATGCCAGGGAATTGTTAATAACAAATAAGTACGCATTATACAGTAGATTTTGTGATTACCATTGTTGGAGCAGTTGTACTTAGGACCAGGGTGTCCGTTGATGGTAAAAGCATCTGCTGGCGGAGGACCTCCGCCACTCGCTACCACGGCCTGCTCTAGTTGTACCACGTCTCTCATCCAATACTCCCCTGGCAAATTTGTACGTATAATTCTCAATCTTAGTACAATGTATACATATCCATGTATACGACGTAACAATTGTGGTAGCACTTTATGAAACTTAGGTAGACTTTTACCTAGAATTATAATGTGTTCTTCATAAGGGTATTTGAATAGATAAGGGACCCCGGCCTTCGGATAAATGACAATGGCACCGTGAACAGTAGCCCTAAGCCATGAAACATGAGCATGCCAAAGCAGGGTTCCCTTCTGCTGCACCAGGGTGAACTCATAGGTGAAAGTCTGTCCAGCTTGGATGGGGCATTGGGTGATATACGAAGGGCCATCCGACCAACACGACAGCATTTGCCGCACGCCATGCCTGGAATCCGCCATGATTAGAATTGGGTACATTGCAAGCTACAACTTACTGTCATTTCCAATTTTTTTCATTAAAAATGATGTGACTAAATTTACAATGCACAAAAGAAAACCATTACCGTCCTCACAAAATGGAAGTGATTATTATCTTACGTGACAATGGAGTTTTACCAGTGGATTGTGGCGTTGTGAGGCGTCTCATTAGTGACTTTAATGATAACCCTGTCATCTTCTTCAGCATACACGACCGGTCCAGGAAACATCTTGTTGATTGTTACGATTTCCTTGGTGTTACACAGCTTAGTGACACTCATAGTTTGTACCTAATTAAGCATCATAATAACAAAAGGAAGTGTATTATTACTTAATTAGAGACATCATAAAATAAAAACAGAAAGAGAGATATACGAACCTTGAAGTCATAGAACCTGGTTGATCCTCCCCGTGGCCATTGTGCCATAGCACACATGGAATGAGCGTAGAGTAGTAAGCCAAGACATATGTACCTGAACGATGTGATTAAGTTGGCCATTTTGAGAGTAAATACAGTGAAGCAAGGAGGTGGTGGAGGGAGGGGAGGCTATTTAAGGGAGAGTTGAACCCTTTTTTTTCTTTTTTTTTTATACATAAAGAGGGAATAAGAAGAAGAGAAGAGAAAAGGTTTGTCTAGATGTATTATGTTTGTCAGCTTTCATGATTCCTCTAACATGGTTTTTGTAATAATAAGTTGTTGGGGACGTGTTCATTCATTGTCACCAAGGGGGGGAAGTGTTTACCTCCCTCTCTCCCCCTTTTTCTTTTGATTCATAGTCCATCAACACTTCCCCAGTGAAATCATCTAAGTTGACCAAAAATGTGGAGGCACCTGCTCTAAAGGCTAGCTTCGAACCCCACCCTAACAACTCCCTTAGGGGATGCTTGAAACTTGACAGAATCTCGTATGAGAAATGATCAACATCATGGTCATCGAACATATGAAAATGCAAGCCGGTCACAGCACATTTGCTTTTTTAATTGTACTTCTTGCACACTGTTAATCATTGTGTTGTTAGATAAGAGAATTGACACTGAAATTGCACCGATCAGCACCTTGCAATAAAATACGTTGTGTAGGTATTGCTACAGTATCACAATTGAATATGCTGCATATGTCCCTTTATCGGTTACAACATATGTATCATTGTGGCAAACGCACCTCCATGAATTGGTTTTTACATACATCAAGTTTAAGCATTGATATTATGCCATTTCAAGCTTTGGATCTTGCAATTGTTAAGGTTTTGGGTGTACTGACGTGACTTCAGAAGAGTTACATGTCAAAGTTATTCTAGAACTGCTCAAATAAAAAATAAAAATTAATTCCATTTTTGCTTTAAGCAAGTGTAGAATTGATTCTTGAAAACAGATTTCAAATTAAATTTTAATTAACTTTTAAAACAAAACTACCTTTGAGCCACAGGTGGTGCTTGGATAAAAGTATACCGAAAGTGATTAATTCATAATTCTTGTTTCCTTAAATTATATTTTAGTCATGTTTTTAGCTTCTAAAAGCTGATAGCTAGTTTCGTATGTTTTTCAAATATCTAACAACCTGATTTAATTCAGCTTAAATCAAGTATGACCATCTCAAATTCAATACCTAATAGACTCGTAATTTATAAATAAGCATTGTTGTATATTTCCCAAAATGACACTCCACTCCCTATTTTTGAAAGGACGGTTGTTATGCTCTTGATGCCACTAAATATAAGTGGAGTGCAATTCTTCAAAAAGAATGTGCATAGGAACTTCATTGGTGATAGGACCTCGTGAGGCTAACTATTTCTTCTAAAGTCTTAATAGAAACTCCATTCGTGACAATCTTCCGTGTTTAGAATCTGACGTATATAGCGGAACAAATAAAACTAGTTATAAGAGATCGAGTTGTATGTTAAATCGGTAACAAGATTAATTATGACGGACACGAGTGTGCACTCTGGTATCGGAAGGAGTACATGGGAGAGGCCCGGTGAAAGGTGACCAAAGATATGGAAAGGGGTCATGATGGTTTTGCTTTTATTGGACACTCTCTCTTTGCTCAATCATAAGCAACCGCTGCACGCCTTGCTAACCCTACCTTGTGGGGAGCCTCTTAATCATTAACTTCTCTGTATCTCTTTTGTAAGATGAACGCTAACTAACCGTTTCCATTCTCTCCCCAAAATTCTCTCTCTCTCTCTCTCTCTCTCTGTGTTAAAAGTTTAACTTCATGTTATTTTTAGTGATTAATGAAGCATGAAGTGACTTTCAAATTTGTTATACCAAAATTTTCTTGATAGCAAACGTCCACGTTAGTAGCTCTAAAATTTTAGTTCTTCTATACAACAGTAACGGAAGGAAGAAAACCCCCTATAAAACGGTTTTTTTTTTTTTTGACGGAATTACATATGTGACTTCTTTCACAATATTTTTATGAACTCTAAGTTCAGCCCTTTCCGAAACTTGTAGCTTTCAAACTTGAAGCTTTTGCATCGGAACAACTCTAAGCAGTCTGCTTCTAATACTGTCTAAGATTGATCGAGGCATAAGTTACTTCGTGTTTAGGAGCGCTAGTGAGAGGGGCAAGCGTGATGCACTCATGATATTGGTTAGTTAAAATTCCAGGAAGATGATAGAATTACTTCCAACTATCTCAGGCCTTATTGATACCATATACATCTGTATGTTGTGCCCATTTATATATATGTCCTTTTTAAAAAAAACAAAGGAAGGCTGTACATTGAAAAAACAAATAATAGGAGAGACTGCTAACACTACGGTTGCCCTGCTCTAACTAATGTTCATAGAGACATATGTAGTCTTGTTTGTCAAATATGTTGTGGTATGGCATGCGTACAAGCTAATGATTTGTGTTCCTTGCGAGCATATAAGCACTAGTAGCTTCATCACTGCAGGCCAAAAGACCCCACTTCCGAAACAAACACTTTCATGGCTTCCTCTATTCAATGTTCTTCAGAGGCCGTATAAGTTCCAGGTTTATATTTTCAAACAGTTGGCAGAGAGTAGCAACGGGAGCAGTTGGCCAACGAAAGTTCTACGTATCAGGGCCATCCATATCCAATAAATTTGTTTATTTTTTGTTTCTTTAACCTAATTACCAATATAGAACTCGAAGATTCTAACCATACCATAGACCTTTTTGCTCTGTGTTTGCTTTCTTTTCTCTTATCTTGTACAAGCCTGAGGCATATCTATCAAAATCAGAATCTCAGATGGCACGACATGCGGTGGCTTTCATTATAGTTCATGGTTGGCTGCAGGAGCAATGTCAGTTTAAAGGAGCAACGTAGACTCTTACTAGCTTATACTGTATTTTGACTATTTTCTGGAAGGAAGGCTTTGCACAAGTGGTGTTGACTATTTATACCATAAAAATAGGAAAGATTACACTTGGTGTCCCTCCTGTTCGAAAAATTATATTAAGTTAGCCGATGAGTGAACGGACTCCTAGCTCGCCGAGTGCGACCGCACAACTAACTTAAGAAAAATTAACAGTCAAATGTTATTTGGTTTATCCTTCTTTTTGCTTCGGGTGACTGTCATGCACTCGGATAATTCTTCATTTTCTTGGATTTTGGAAGAATGTTAGAGCCTTTAAAAATTAAAATGTATCGACAAAATTTCTCATTTTGCACCCCGATTGACCAATTTAATTGTGTTTCACCCATGTTTGGCTTTTACTCCTTTCTTTTCACTATAAAAATACAACCTCTTCTGGTATTTGGACCCACAAATCAGATCCCTCCCTAATTCTTCTCGCTAAGCGTTCGGCGATAAAAACAAGTAAAAAGTTAATCTTATAGCCTTTGTTTTCGAGCGTTCGTTAGCTAAGAATAAACTCTTGAATTCTGGAGGGCAACCTTTCGAGACCTTGAGCACTAAATATTAGTTTTGAGGGAGTGAAATTACACTTAAAGACAGTAGATCATACGCATAGGTCTATTTTTCGACAAGATTTGTTAGGCTGTTTTCTGCTTTAACATAGTAGTTTCCTGTTTGATTTCTTTCTAGAACATTTCTGTTATTTTAGTTTTCCATTTGACTCTCTGGGAGTAGTAGGATATACTTGGTACATGTAATATTAACTTTGTTAACCGTCCCGGATACTCATTTCATTCATGATTTATAATTGAGTATTCGATATTATTACATATATATAATATAATATATGTCTTAAAATTTTACAGGAAGTCAAAGAAAAAATCCAATTGAACGGAGATAGATAGGTTGCACATAACAGCGTTCAAAGACTTAGCGTGAAAGAGAACACCCAGCTGTACAAAGCCTATCCATCTCTTCATTCTCGTGTTACTCAAGCCTGTGGAGAGCCTCCTAAGACCATCTCCTATGAGGCCTCCGGCTCATTTGGCCTGCATTCCCCTTATTTTTCTAAGACCATTTACAACATGCACTTGGGCTCCTTCGACACCAGGTGGATGGAAAGGTCACCATTTGTTGCAAATCCAGTTCCAAGCACAAAACTTTACAGAATGACCAAGATTTTAACACTAAAGAAAACGAACTCATCCGTTATTATCTCTAAGAGCATTTAGGATTAGCGTCTAGTAGCAGAACCGTTGTGCCAAAGATTGTTGAAACTCTTTCTGAGCCATGGCTTTGTTTTTAGATCACTCCGCCATTTCTGAAATTAGCCTCCAATAACAGTCTTACCCGCCATTTGTGATATTAGCTTTCAGTGACAGTCTTAGGCTTACCGAATAGATTGACAAAAGATAATACTCCGTATCAAGATTCACAAGCGCGCTCGCAAATTGTGGAAGCAGCTACTATGCTTGCAGAAGAGTTTCTACTCTTGCACATTTGCTCAGGAAAATTGGGGTCTAATCCTTCAGCAGATTGACACTCTAATACTCTGGAAGCTAGTCCAATCTCTTGCAATATGGGGTGCATAATTTCAAGAGATTTGCTTACCGGGGCCGAGCTGGATTTGAACCAGCGTGGAAATATTGCCAACAAATTTACACTCCATCCCCATTAACCGCTCGGGAGCTTAGTTGATCTATGATTGTTGTTTCATCTTTCGTTTCCTGAGTTGCTGGATATCAAAAACTTTTCATGCAGAAAGTGGATTGAATAGCCAGACTCGTTCGTAAGACTTAAGATTCGTAAGTTAGCCACTACTGTCATACTACCACCTCCGGATTGAACACAACAATAGTCCCTTCTAGTAAATGAGATTACTATCGTGGTGACAAATAGAGTCTTGAGCTGGGAGAAGTTTCTCAGAAACTACGCAAATTGGGAAAGCAATAAGTTGTCGGATATTCCTGAATATGTCATGCTGTAGCCTCTTGTAATTTCCTTTTGCTTCTTTGTAATGCTTCAGTTTTAGCATTTGCCCTCAATGTACATAAAACTTTACCGAAAAAATCACCTGCTAACTATTATGCAGGAAACAAAGGGGCGTTTGTCTAGCCAAGTGTTCAAACAACGTCTAGGTTATTCAGAAGACAGCTAACCAGGTACTCCTGCACAGAGGGCCTCCAATCCAACCGGGACCAGAGAACTGGCTTCCTAGTTTCCTGCAAAACTCGCAAGTGGAGCACAGACCTCAAATGTATCCTAGATCTAGCAGCAACTTACTAGACTACGAGACAAAGGCAACACAAACCTGTAACCTCCTCTCACTATAAGTTTCCCCTGGATAGCTACCAGCTAAAACAGAACAGGTGGGTATGAAGATACAGATTCTCCAGTTCATTCCTCCTCTCCCTTTTCATAACAAGAGAGGAAAGATTATGGTGGTTAAGTCCAACATAGCTCCTTAAGGAAGCGCGAGAGGGTCTGGGTTCCATTACGTAAGGCTTTGGAGGAGAAACGGTCAAGGCTATACATAATTCTGCATTGTGTGTACATGCTAGTTTGCTGGAGGGAGCATGAAGAGCAATTCTGACAGTAAGGATTGACTTTCAAAAAGGGAAATGGGATTTTGTAAATCAAGAGTGCTTTATTGCAAGAAAGGAACCGGGATGAAATATATGGACAGAATCCAAGAAGGCGTAGCGGGGAATTGAGGAATTCCCCATCCTTTGTGTTTAATCAACACAACATGCCGGAAATCCACCTCTCCATTGTTTACTTCCTCTCCAATTCCAAAGGTCATTCTGCATGTATAAAACTTTAGCAAGGTAACAACGCATGCATTAGCATCCTCATATTCACCAAAAAAAAGACATGCATCTGATCCAAACTTCTATGAAAGTAGAAATTCATACATAGCCGATTCATATTTTCCGGAATGCAAAAACTTATCATAGATTGCTCTTATGCTACAGCCCAAGTTTCCCCGTCTCCTATTGCGGCATCGTAGTCAGATTGTACTCATCTAACGGCACTTACAGACCAGCTTGAAAAAACCTCCTATCAACGGGAGCTCAAATATCCCAAAAGCTGTGATGAAATCCACGAACATAGAAATATCTAGATATAGCCTACAAATATGAACTCTTCCACAAGGGATTCAACAGAATCACTGAATCACTGAAACCGGGGGTCAATATTAAGGATATGACCATTTCAGCAGGACAAATATACAACTTATATGATCGAAGTTGCTTCACGACACTGTTCAATAATAGCATTTGAGATTACCAGTTCTACGACATAGACGCAAGGGAGAGATCATCTAACGAAGTGAGAGATAAAATTGTAACTATGCGTTAGTATTTTTTGAAGAGACAAAAAACGCGTCCATTTCACAAAATGTACAAAAAATCAAGAGTTGCTCTTTGTTCGAGACAAGGCAATCAGCAAAACAAAGTGGGATCTCTCCTTGAATAGACAGGGTTTGATCTCCTTTACACCCACCAACAACTTAGGATTGGCAAGAGCTGAGAATAACTCCAGCTGGAAAGTGTCTCTAAGAAGGGCATGGATTTAAAGCAAAAAATGGTCTCAGGATATGCCACTTCACTTGTCATTTGCTATGTTCAATCTTCACAGGGGACATCTTGTGCAGAGCCTAACTCAGCCTTCAGTTAAATACCACTTGGTCAATTCAAAGCCAAGAATGCCATCACTAATAGTCTGACATCCTAGGCAAAACTAAGGAACATTCACAAAGGGAGGAAGGAAAAATTGTCAGTACTAGCAAAAACCCCGTAGTTAAGGGCTTTTGCAACCAAATCTTCAAGCATATTCACAAAAAACCCAACCACGAAGGATGAAGGACCACTTCCAAGCCGAAATTGCCACAAATTTCATTCACTATCGAGTTATTCAGTGGCAGTCACTAGAAGAGAACAAAAACATGGTTGTTATTCATGAACGGCATATCCTGGAAAAAAGTGATAATGACATCGAAGCATTCTTAATATCATTGTATGTATGCATGAGACTAGTTCAAATGAAGGACAGGGAACCACCACACAAACGGTAGAGAAAACAGGACGAATATAAGGAGGTAAAAAAAACAAACACACAATCACTTAGTCATCAAAATCATGCTGAATTGCACGAAATGGTCGCTCAAAGTTCTAAAACAAATACATACTAATCGAAGACCAGAAAAAACGAGCGAAGATAACTCATTCTTCTGCACTGTCAAAATACCGGATTCTAATCAAAAGCCCAAATTAATTACAAATTCATGCTGTCACTTGCCACCATTATGAGACAAATTTCACTTTATAAACTCCAAGAATCCCAAGAACAACAAGGGATATAACAGCCAAAAATAAACGCAGTATACAAGAAATTCCCCATTTATTACTGACCTAGTAAGTCACATTTCACAAAAAAGTATCTACAAAAACCGTATGGAATCTCACCCAAAACAACACCATACCCCACTATCACACACGTGATTGATACCCACAATTGAAAATACTAAGAACCCAAAAATCAAAACCAAAATCAAGGCAATACCCCCTTTTCCCGAAGATCAAAAAGAACAAAAGTGGTTAATATCTGACTAATGTTTGTATTGAACCGCGGCAAAAGATCAGGCACGATCAGGGACCTTGTCGGAGATTTGGTGGGCAGAATCGCCAAGGGACATGACGTTGAGGGGCTTGGTGAGCATGAGGGGGCGGTCCTTGGCCTCCTCCTCGTTGTCCTCGACGTCGTCGTGGGAGGTGCTGAGGTTGATGCAGGAGCAGCGCTCCAGCGAGGCGAAGAAGGCCGAGGCCACGCTGGTCCCCACCCAGCTCGCCATCCGGTCCAGCTTGTCGCAAGTCATGAAGCCGCAGCGGCTCTCCATCGCCTGATTCGTTGACATTATTTGTCGAGAGAGAATGGGGTGGGTGTGTGTGTGTGTGTGTGTGTTGGGTTGCTGCAAAATAGGAGGATATGCTATCCTCCTATTTTGCAGCTGAACGGAAGCGATCGTACCGATGGGAATTGGTGATGCATAAGAAGGATTGTACTCTACGCATCACTAGTTGTATGTTTTTTCTTTTAATATTAGAAGGGAAATCATGAAAATAAAGATGAAGGCCAAGAGAAAAGGAATGTCTAAAATAATTGGAGTATTAAGTTGGAATGGTTTGAATAATTGGGATGAATAATAACTTTTAATAATAAATGATTAAAAGTTATTATTCATCCCTATAATGAAGGGATGAACCATAAGGGTGTAGTGTTTGTTGATGGCACCCGTGACATATAAGAGATAGAGGGTATGTAAATCTGATTGTTACAAATTATAAAAAGTGGAGTACAGAAAAAGCGAGATAGGTTACCATGAAAATGAAGACATAGGAATGAAGGAAAGCTGTTGACAGTTAGATATTTAGGTGGAGTAATTGAACTAAGGAAGATCATGAAGAAAGGTCAAAAAGTTATGAGATTGAGTGGAATTTAACAAGATGTTGAGGAATTTTCAACAACGGCCTTGGTTAACTTTTTTTAAAAAATAAAAAGTTATTAGTATATTATGAAGGAGTTCGTTGGTAGTTCAACAAAAGATTTTCACACTTAGTAATTAGAAAACTTAATGGAATTAGCACTGGGTGTGAAGAATCCAACCGGAATTAGGGATGGCAACGGGGCAGGTCGGATGCAGATCTTATTAAATCCGCACCCGTCGCGTTAGTCCTGAAACTCCACTCTGCCCCGCCCCGGCACCAGGTCAAAAGAGGGCAATACCATCCTCGATCCTAATCTAGTTTAGGAAACCCGATCCGCCCCGATCTTCCCCCCCCCCCCCCCCCCCCACAGCCACGACCAATGCCTGTTCGAAACTTGATAGAAGAAAAAGGCACAATTACTTTGAGCACAACTGGAACCCCCTACCCACGGCCACTGCCGACACACAAACACCATTTTCACCCATCACCACCAAATGGTAAGAAAGAATTCAGCCCAAAAAAAATAAAAAAGGAAAGAATGAAAGACAAAAGCTTATGTGCCGGTCCAGCGCCTCATCATCTGATTCGCCATTCTGATCACACCACCTCGTCGCAGAGGCTGCAGATCTAGCGCCCCTTGTAGTTCTCACAAATGCGTCGTGCCTACGTTAGCATGCACTCCTCCGTCAGCCGCGGCAGTCGCACTTGGCGAAGTCGACAACACTATCGCTATTTGGACATGAATATGAGGTGGATGTGGACGAACGATGGAAGTGGTGGTGCGCTGTTTGGCCAAGGTGAAGGTGGACGGTGTTCAGTTGATGAGCTGGAGGTGAAGGTGGTGGGTGGTCGATTAGGTGGTGGCGAGGTGGAGGTGTTTTGTGGTCGTGAAGAGGCTGACGGTGCGGGGGGAGAGAAGGTAGCTGCAGCCGGCCGAAAGAAAGAAAGAAACGCTTAGGGTCTTGTCATTTGTGGGCATTTATATACATGTAAGATGGACCGCCGAGATTGGGTGATAAGTAATGACTTAGGGTTTGTATACCGGGACGGGTACGGGTCGGTTCCTGGGGCAGGCTGGACAGAAACCATACCCAATCCTAACCCGCTGGGGGTTGGGAATTTAAATACCATACCCGCCCCATAACCCGGTCAAAGTCAAAATAATCGGCCCTTATCGGGGCGGGGTGGATCAAAGATCCGCCGGTTGCGGGTCTAATCGTCATCCCTAACCGAAATGGAAGCTAGGGATTCATTTACTTATGAAGTTTTAGATTTGCTCAAGCTAGATTTGCTCAAGCTAGATTTGCATATCTTGAGCAAATCTCAAACAAGTTTGAACCCAAGCTTTGTATAGTTATTTTTTGTTTGAGACGGATCCAAAATATTTATGAAATTCAAAAAAATATCTAAATTTTATTTAATCATGAAATTTAAAAGAACTTCTTAACGAATGATTACGAGTCGAGCCCGAATAACTTCATCCTTTCAAATCTTGGTTTCATTTTTCAAAGCCCGATTAGCTTGGTTAGTAGAATTGATATGAAGTTTTTGGAGAGGATTAGTTAATTTCAGGGGGAAAAATATTGGATTACAATAATTAGTTTGTCAATGCATAGTTGGTATCCATACAAAAATGTTGTGGAGTTCAGGTATATCTAGCGCATCTGGTGTAGTGGTATCATAGTACCCTCCCACGGTACTGACCAGGGTTCGATTCCCTGGATGCGCACTATGTCTTACTCTTAGTTTTTTAAGTGGCATTATGCAGTTTGGCAGCTATCTACCTAGTACCTACATTTCAGCCAAAAGTTTTTCACTACAAATAATATAGGATTTTCTCTTTTAATCTCTTTATCAAAATACTACACCAAAATAGACTTTCTCATTTTTACTAGTCTAAACTCTCATTTTAAGTAGCGTGCCGAAGTTTTATGTTAGCAAGATTTTTCAATTTTACTCACGCTCTCATTTCGAAACATCGTGCTAAAAACCTTGCACCCGCTCTAGTGCACTACGATCAAGGGGAACTCATAGCTTCTCTGACTCATATGTATGACCTAGTTTAACAAGATAATTATTAACTGATTTTTTTTTTACCTCACACACGGTAGTCCCGCTCCCACCAGTGCTTCATGCAGGTAAGAATACAGGTACTAATTCATGGTAATAACAAGCAGGATTTAGTGTGCCTACAAATTCTTTTGATGTAACTAGAAAGAGATACCAGGTCATACTCGTAAGCAAAATCAGCCATGTTAACAGTAAATAGTGAGACGATTGTTTGGTAATCTATTTTGTTTATGAACATCCTAGCATGATATTAATGGCATCAGACAGCAACACATTCCAAATCATTTCCTTCAATACCTGTACCAAACGCCCTCTCTGGCTTGTGGCCAACAGCTTATTCTTCAACTGCAGTTTAATCGATCATCATATCTGTGACAAAGCAAATCTTTAGCAAAACAACTCTTATTTCACAAGAGTACATGAATAAAGGCTATATCATTGTAACCTGTGCAGCTAGCAATAGCATGGTATCTCGGCTGAAACTCGCATTTGGCATGACGAAGTTGAAATCCAAGCGAACATAATAGCATTCCCTAATGTCATAGCTCAAGTCCTCTACATGTTCTGATCAAATTATTTGTCAGCAACTAAGTCATAGCCTGATTGTCTGCCAAAACTAGAGTCAGAATTGTTCGAACAAAAATTAATTATCGGTTAGACACATTTCCTAGATCAAAGTAGCGCACGCCTCTCCGAAATAAGCATCTCCTTTCACCAGGAAGGTCATCCTGGTTTTCCAGTTCCTCGATAAGTTGCATTCACGGTAACAAAACCATCTGCACTAGTTAGCATCTATTGCAATTTAAGGTCTAAAATAACTGGGATGAAATGAACCACAGCATGCACATAAACCAATTCAACCATCTTCCAATCAGAAACAGATTCTGCAGAAGTACTAATTTGTAGAACAATAAACAATATGTTCTCAAACACGATAATAGAGTTTTGTATGTAAACTGAATGAATGCCAAGTATATGGTCATTCCGCCATTCAAAATTCTAAGCAACTCCAGCAGTCAAAAAATTTCCAGATGATCCACATATGTGCTCAGTATATAACAGATATCAGAGAATAACATGGGGTTTTAGTCGACTCATTTCCGGTAATGAGACAGTGCGGCGGTGCTTTGTTATCTTCTCAAGAGAGATCATGACAAGGTTGGACGGGTTCTCTATCATCAATTTTGCGACCAGATATCCAGAGATGGTCCATGTCTGATACTTCCGTGCTTGCTTACCAATACAGCGCCCAGTCTTACCGTCATAGTATTCAGGCCATCCATCTGTGGCAAGGCGCTTCTCTACTAGCTCTATCGCTTTCTTTGCAGTTTGAGGCCTACCAGTTTTTATGCATGCTGCAGTCAATAGCCATAGCAGAACTGCACAAACAAACCACAACACTTACAGTTTTGCAATTGCTCGACATCTGTCCCTAAAGCAAAAATAATCTTATAGCCAAATCAGACGACGGCTGAATAGCATCACGGGACTGAAAATATTAAATAAATTTACTGTGGGGCTCAACTCTAATCAGTAAATTTCACTAACATGGGAGAGGATTCACCTGGCCAAGAGCCACCATTGTGATAACTCCAAAGCGTGTTCTTCGGATCACATCCCGTGACAACCTCCCACTCGTGTCTGTCCAGTGCAGGGTACGAAATTTTCAGAGGCATCTCTCCAATCAAGACTTCCCAACGCTGCTCAATGAGATCCATAATAGCTGTAGCTTGCTCTGGCTTGACAAGAGAGCTCAGGATGGCGAGGCAGTTCCCAACTAAGAACCACCGGAAGTCCATGCGAGCTGGGCTGACATTGCCAATCAGATATCCTCCTTGCAAGGGCATGAAGTCAAACACCCAGTCTGGGATGGATTCCGGGATGACATTAAATTTGTTGACAGCTGTATGGGAGTATTCCTCAGTTTTGTAACGGTATATATTGTTCAGTTGTGTGAAATCAAGCCAGTAATATTTCTGTACGTGGAAGCTCAGAGCTGTGATCCGTTTGTCGATCCGCTCAATCAGTTCTTTGCTACGACGATCAGTTTTAAGCATAAGACGGGCACATTTCAGAGCAAAAAAGAAGAGGGCCTGAATCTCTATTGGATAACCATATATCCCCTGTTCCAAATGCAAGTTAGAGCTGAACATCTGTTTGACACATATGAGCAATTTCATTGAAATACCAAGTTTAAATCCAATTAGTGCAACCTAATATATAGCTCATCTCCATTCCCTCACATGGGGTAAGGAGAGCATGCAATTACTCAAACGGGGCAATATATGAGCTATATATCGCCATCTCTAAAAGTCAAAGCAAGCACTTCCTGGTAACAAGATGTTGAGTCTGACCGATGCAGAGGAAATTAAACAAGATTCGCACAAATGAAATTTATAAGCGGCCTGAATTGTTGATGACTTGTGCTGCCATGCAGAGGTTTCCCATGGTAAGTATGAACGGGAAGTGCATACTACATAACATAGTTGCCTAAAGAAAAAGTTCAACAAGCAATCAAGTCGAAGAGAAAACTCACCATTCTCCTGTCAATCATGCTGCAGCCATCTGCGCATAAGAGAGTTGGGAAAGTGTCAAAGCCATCGGCTAGGCAAAGGTTGAGTATCAACTTCATTCCTCTCTGCACTAGAGGTAATTCTACGAGGGCACTGTCCCCAGTGCATTTGGTGTATGCCCTAAGCAGTATTATCCACCAGAAGCCTGAATCAACAGGTGCAACTCTGCCTATTGCAGTGTCGCCAAAGTCTGCCACCAACGTGTCATATTTAGGATTTGCAGAATGTATGACCTTGAAACTGGCTGGCATCACGCCTTGTCCCAGGTAAAAGTTATCAACCCTCTTCTCCCACCCTTGAATGTTAAGGGTCTGCAGCAGAAAGTTTTTCACAATTTCTGGTTCTGGTGGCGTCTTCATCAGGCAGGCTAAGCCACTAGGAACGAAGTCTCTCACAAAAACCTGGCCGATATCCATTATTCAAATGTAAGAAATAGTAAAAGGGCAACAGAGCCATGTATGATTTAATCGTCCCGGCCTAGTTGTAGACCCATCAATAGAGGTTAGTTAAGCAACCACGGACAAATAACCCACAGGGTGGCCAAATAAAAGAGAAATGCTATTGCTACAAGAACTCAGCACAAGTTTTAAGGAAAATATCCAAAGCACTCTCACCATTAACTGCATCCAGTTTCCTCTCAGTCGTTCTAAAACGCGGTTTATACCTTCCTACTGTTATCATATTCTGCCACCGTCTTTAACAAGACCTTAAAAAATGGAAATTTATGGAAAATATTGCATCTCTTAGCTGTTTTCGTTGGATGAGCTCTCAAGTCAAGTCAGTGCTAGGCTTGCAGTCACTTTTTTTTTTCTAGAAAGCATGAAACTCAAACATGAAAGTAGGATTAGTTACTCCAAGTTTATATACAGATGTAGTCCAATCACATCATGGCAACTTAGAAAATCATATCCAGTCTCTTGGGTGCAACAGCTCAGTACGAGTTTTAGGCTTTTCGCAGTTAACCTTGGAACCTTCTTCTTATATGTACAGATATTTAAGCATTGACGGCATCGGATAAGACAGTCACTGGGATACTTCATCGACAACATTTTAGCCTTACCTTGTGGCATGTTTGATTTATCAGAAATCTAGGAACATCCAAATCAATATCAGATCAATCAAGGTCCATCCAATTGATTCATTGACATGACAAAGCGGGAATGATTTACACATTTTACTATTTACCGAAACAAATATTCATAAAATTCACCAAGGAAAAAATAGAAGTATATCATAGCTTCCTTCGTTATTATGACTTCATAAGCACAGAGCTAATCATTTGCTCAACATGTATCCACATATTTCTACACTTTTAACCACGGAATAACACTTGCAATTGTTGCTAACAAGCAATTAATGGATTCACAGACCATCACAAACACACGAGAACACACACGAACTTACACACAAACACAATCATGTATACTCACGCACATATCCACACATACTCATTGCTTAAAACATATGTCCAATAAAGATTAAGAGCACATGATGAAAAATCTTCATGGATAAATATGGAGCAGTGTAACGGAGAGATCAATCTAACTAGATGAAAAGATTTTGCAACATTATGGGTCTAAGTTTATTGTTGCTCTCCTCGCATTTATCACAGTTACATATGAAGTGTTTTTCGACATCCACACAAACACAAAAATATAATTCTAACAATCGACACTAATGCAATCTCCACGACAAAAACACATGCTATACCGAAACAAAAAAAAAAAACAAGAACAAGATTCAAGTAAGCAAGCAAGCATAGTTTATGTGTATAGCGTGGACCATATTGTAGTTCAAAGCCTCGCGGCTATGATCCGAAGCGGCGAGCGTGCCGACCGGCCTCCCGTGGTAGTACACGAACGACTTCTTCAGCCGCTCCCAAGCTTCCTCCACCACCGCCGCGCTGTCCCGTGGGCTCGCTAGATTACCGCTCCCGGCGGCCAAATCCGCTGTCAAACTCGCGTCGATGAGGCTCTCCAAGTTCGTCCCCAGGCTCGTACACTTTAGGAGCGGTAAATTCGCCTCTCCTCCGGCCGCCGCCAACTTCTTTTCCCTCACAGCCAGTGATCCTTCGCCTCCTCTCTTCTCCGGCTCCTCCTCACACCTGCCGGTCACCGGTTTGGTCGCAGGTGTCGGAGACGGACACTTGTTCGGCGGCGGGGTGCCGGTTGACTTCGGAGGACGATGTTTCTTCTTTCCCAAGTTCCGGCGATCGGAATCCTGGCCGACGTTGGGGGTGACGGTCGTCGGAGCCATTTCTTTAGAGAGAGAAAGAGAGGGTTAGGTGGTAGTACAATGCAAGAAGGAAGAAATTTTTGGGAAAAGCGTGAAACGAAATGTAATTCAGTTTGGCGGTTAATGGGGAACTCGAGCGGGCTAGGGATATAAATACGTTAGAGGCCTTTTGTTTTTCTATATTTTACATGTGTGCCAATTGGGATTTTTTCTGAGGATATACAGGAAAGTTGTGGAAGGGTAGGTTTGATATTAAAACATAGGTAAGTGGGTAATTTCGGGATATGATTATGGGGGCGATCATGCATGCATTGCCTTTGAGATTTCGAGGCGTTGAGTGCTGGGAAGCGCTATTGTGCGCCAGGAGGGCAGAGTAGTGAGAAACGAGAAAACAAACTTTTGAATGACCCAATGATATCCTGCCGCGTGTCTACCTCTAACTGACCATCCCTTGGAGCTGTGTTTACGCACGATATGATGTTTACCTCTTTTCTTGGGAATGAAACTAGATCTTTGCATGTCGTAGATTTTTTTGACTAAATAAATATCGGAGAAAAGTGTAGTTATTACCTACGAGTAATATCATTTTGGAGTCTTCCAATGTTCCTGAATCTTTATTTTCATTAACACAGTCCTTGTATTTTTGCTCTGTCTATAAATTCATACATCTATTAGTTTTTGTATTAAAAAAATGATATAGGTAGTTTTATCCATAAAAATATTTTCCTCTTGCCTCTTTTTTTGCATCACACTCAACTGTTGAACCGCCACCAAACTAAATCAAACCTTCCAACGCTTACTCGCATGGCCATTGGCCAGAACTCCATAACCCAAATCCTTGGCGGCCGTCCTCATGCCACCCCCTCAGCCGCCATATACAGCGATGACCAATTTACCCTCCGTCATATTGGACCAATATGAATGATCATGGATGTACCTTATCTATATCTGCTACCTACCACCACCCGTCACTCAAAGAACAGCTCTTCGGGTGATGGGTAGCAGATTTGACGGTCACAAAGTGAGCTGGTGATGAGATGGGGTAATGACAATTGTGGGTTGCTGTGAGGTGGTTATTGGTGATGGGAGTAGCGGTGCGCGTGGTTGGGGGTGCTAGTGAACATTAATGGAGAAGAAGATAAAGAGCAGATTTAGGTTAAGAAAATTGAGTGAAGAAGGAAAATAATCTTATTCAGAAAATTGCCCCCAAAAGTTTAGCAAAAACTACCACAAAAAGATCAAAACAAACAAAGTGAACAGTTCAAGGACTCAGAGCTAAAATAGGCATACAGGTACTGTTCCTAAGAATATGAGAATGAGGGACTAAAATGATATTATCCCTCTTAGCAACAATTAATGAGCACCAAGCATGTTAGTGCAATTAAATATTGGCGCCCAATTAATTCTGCAAAAGTTGTCCCGGTGATTTTTACAAAAAATACCACTAATTATGTTTAGAGACCATTAATTATCATTACCAGATAGTGGTGAACTGTGACCTTTATCTTAATTTTGATTTCATTCGCCAATGAATTGACACTTCATCTCTCCCTGATGACGATATTTTGGTATGTTCCATGTCACTTAGGCATTTTTTAAAAATAAAATTAACTTATGACCCAATATAAAAATACTGTGAATTGTGAAAACATCTTGAAGATCTTTTTCTGAATTCTCACAAATTCTGCGTCAGAAAAAATGGAAAAACTTACCAAATGCATTTTTGGAAAACTAAAACAAAAATTTCAACATAAAACAAAAGCACTTACCAAAAAGGCCTTTCTTTACTGGTCTTCTTTTTTGGGCAATAAAGTGAACTATGTCATGGCTTGAATAGTAGGAATTGTATTCTCGAGGACATACGGCATAAAAAACTAAGGTGCCTCGTCGATCCATGATTCAAAATCGCTTAGAAATCTAAAATTTTTTACTACAACAATATTATTGCCCGTACGTGACACCAAATATTCCTCACGATTCCTAAATCTTCTACTACTCGCTTGGCATTTATGAGGAGTCTTTCAATTTGAAAATTATCCATCTATATTTTCTCCAGCGTTGTGATAATATTAGATGAATCACCTTCTATTTGAACATGTAAGAAACCGGCTTCTCAGGACAAAAGCCCCCCCGCCTTTGCAGCTAGAATTGATTCTAAGTTTTGAGCTTGCTCGCAAGTCGCATCAGCAGTCATTTATTATAACCTCACAAAAAAAAATACACCTTGGTTGTCTCTTATTAGAACACCTCAAGCCCATTGAATCATCTTCCTTTTATTGTAGCCCCAAATATCACTTATATGTATATATAATATAAAAAGATGGCGGCAAGCTACCACTTCAATGACACTACTGTTGCGGAAACTTCAAAAACTCTGAGTTTTTATAAACCCAAATGATAAGACTGGGAATAGTTATCCAAGTTAATTTTTCACTTCCCACAAAACTTCGGTCGTCTCCACTTCTCCACAAAAGTTAAGATATGGCCATAAATAACTCCTAATCATTATCATCTAATTTAGTGTCAGACCCCCAAAATTCTTCCCTAATACAAAGTAATATATATATATGTATACTAACTGTATGAAGAGCCGGAACCTGCCTAGCCAATCTACAATCTTTTTGGAAGTGATGATGATATGTTGATTCTCCATCTTTTTTGCAAACACCGCCGTACATCTTTGACCGTAATATTTATTTTGGTTAGGTTTCCGTTATAGATAGGGCTTTCAAGAATGCACATCATCCAATTTTTTCCCTCCAAGCTCGCTACACCAAAGAAATAGGCATCTGTTGACGTGTGGACAACTTGATTCAGTTCTTCGAATTGTCTTCTTATTTCAAAGTTCGGTATCTATTCATGACGAGTCTATAAGTACTATTGACATCCTGACATGAAGACATCTATTTTTATCTTAATGTCATAGTCATTTGTCCTCATCTCAGTAACTCGATAGGGAAATCTATTTAATAACTTCAAGTTCACATGGCCCAAATATATTCTTAACTGCTCATTGGAGATCAATTTAAAGGCTCAACTGGTCACAAAAGTTACACGATAACTTCAAGGAAAGGGTAAAGGTGGAGGAAGGCGGATGCCGAAAAAAGGAAAGAACAAATTTATTTCATGTTATTGGTTGGGGGTAGGGGGTAAGGGGTGGTCTGCTATAGTGTGTGGCATTGATGGTTGGCAGTGGATGAAGACCAAAGGTGGGGGGGGGGGGGGGGGTGGAGATTGAACACAAAGCTCAGGAAAGATAACACATACACATACCCGCAAAGTAAACATATGTATTCAACAACATATATTTAGCTGAGTCAAAACGAAATACATAGAATCAGAGGTGCAAGGACGATAAATAATTTTAACACGACATGTATTCTCATTTTGGCGATATTAACACAACAAATATCAAATCAAAATCAAATGACATGCTAAAATAATAATTGAACTAGTAATGAAGTACGAGAATGTTCTAAGTTCAAAATTTGCATTTAGGTAGCAAATGTCATACTATATCATGACATCGCATTAAGCCAAGTACGTGAAAGTTATAAATATTAGTTTAATTTAAGGGGGTCCAATTGACATCAAAATGTCTCAAAGGCATGTGAGCCGCAAAAGTATTAGAACTTTGCATTTTAAATAGAATAGCTTAATGATGTTCAGAAAATCCTCAATTTTGGAGTAGAATCGAAGAGGACAACGAGACGAATTCATCAAAGGTTAAATAACCTGAATTCGAGCTCTTATGAGCACAAAATTATAAAAATATAGAAAAATGATTTTATAAGGTACAAAAGAAATATATTGACGTTAGAGTGCATCAAATGGTGGAATCAAATGACTTACCAAAGAAAGGACATTGAATATGCTATATGATAACAGAGTTTAAACGATGTAAATCAATAACAATTTATCATTAACTAAATTTAAGTACTGCCAAAACTAATTTGATTTATAGTGGATATAGAATAAAATTAGAGCGTGCTTAAATGAGGTAATTGAACTGAAAATTTTACTTTTATAGAGGAGCAAATACATCACACAAAATTTCTTGTTTGGATTATGAAGAGATGGATTTTACCAATTTTGATGAGAGTTTTGAAAAGGGAATTTAGTGTGCTAAAATCCTCTCTACAAATAACTAGTCCAGACTAGTTATTTGGCAAATCTTTACCACAATATAGGGAGAAAGTGACTTTTCTATAATTTTAGCAATCTTCTTCCACTAAAAAAGGAAACTCTCTCTCAATAATTTTTATCCATACACCATCAAATTATTATTTGGGTTCAAATTTTCAGATGTAAATCTACATATAAAATATTCACTTCTTAAAAATCGCCAAAACACTAAATTTGTAATTTTATAAATTTATAATTTAGCCAATTTTATGATGAATAGATTTAAAAATGTAAAGGTGTTCGACCTAAACCGAATATGACACTTTGATACAATAGTATAATGATCACGATTGAGAGTACTATATAAGTATAGAATAAATAAATATTATGGGGATGAGTACGTTGGGTATAAATTCGTACCAGAAGGGTTATCGTGAGTGTAACTCTTACATTAAGTTACACAACAATCTTCAAAGTTACGTAAGCCTCCAAAATTTTCAAAATCTAAATAGTTAAATTAATCCACTTATACTAAAATCTATAAAAGCACAATTCTAATTTGGTTCAATTGTTCTTCCTTATAATTAACGTAGGTTTAGAATTATTTATCAATTTATGGACAAAAATTGTAATCCTCAAACTGTGGGTTTTCTCTTTCTTATATCTCTTTGTAAGCCGAAGCTTATATCTTTCTATAAGTCAAAGCTAAAAGTATGGATAAAACTGAAATTGCCTAACACTTAAATCTCTAGGTTTGGTAAATAACCAAAAGATCCCTAAAAGATTATCACCTATTCAAAGGTATCCCAAAAAATAACTAAAATTACGAAAGATAACCTAAATAAAAAAAATTAATAACAGACTATTTAGGTCTTACAAGGAGAACGAAGGGTTGGAGGGTGTCTGCTAGAAGATAAAAACTGGAAAAGGAAAATCTAAGACAAATAAGGGCTAGAGTCGTCCTTTATCAAGCACGTTAAAACATTTTGAGCCTAATTTCACCAATATACCTAAGGTTATGGTATAATTACAGTCAAGAACACTAAGTTTTAAAATGTAACATTCCGTGACTAAATACTTTTAAAATGTATCAGCCGTGTCCATCCGTTAGAGTTCTGTCCAAAAAGTGTACTTTTTTTATGATGTCATCAATACGTATTTTTAAAATGACGATACTACCCCTTGTACTGTATATAGTGAATATTTTTAAATCTTTTAAATTAAGATTTCAAGCCTTAATGTAAAGATTAGGGTTTGAAAAACCCTAAAATTTCTTATAATATGGAACAAATGCAATCTAATTCATCAAAATTTCTCAATTGCATCAAAACCCTAAGGGTCACAATTTGCAAATTAGGGTTTTGAAACCCTAATTTGCAAATTAGGGTTCTGCAAATCACTACACTCCTCCCCAAGTGCCGATAGCCCCTTCCCCTCGCCCCACACCGGTTGCCCCCTCCCCTCGCGCCACGCCGTCAGCCCACTCCCCTCGCCTCACGCCGACAGCCCACTCCCTCGCCCCACGCCGGAGAATTAGTCATTCATTAAACACGTCGTCTATTCGCAGCACATCCTTTTGCCCACACCTCGTCTGACTTTCACGCGGTGGCTCAATCAGATTGTGACCTCCGAAATTCTCGGGCAATTGAGCGGATCCATACATATGGCAGCCGGTTACCGGAGCCCCCAAAACTAAAGGGGAGAGGGAAGGGGTGCAGCGGTCGGTGATTTCTCCGGTGAATCTGTTGCGGTCTAACCGAATCGTGCCAAGGTTAGTGAGCTGAACGGGCTGGGGAGGGATTGAGCAGGTGAGTTGGTTGTAGTCTAGCTCGAGATGGCGATGGCAGCCGGAATCTGGCCGGAGATGTTGGCTTGGAAGACTGTGAGGGCATTAATACCCGGGGGGTGGGGGAGAGTAAACAATAAAGTCTATCATCTTTTGTTTTGGGCTAATAAAGATGAATTAATGGCATTAGAAAAAAAATAAGGTTCCAACTTAAGGGCAATAAAGTCTTTTCATTGAAACCGTTAGGATTTTTACGATTCTGTTTGGTCAACGGACACAAGTGTAATTTGATCAAACTATTATCCATGTCCATAATTATACACTAACCTCAGAGATATAGGTGTAATTAACCCAACATTTTGTATTTCATCTCGTCAAGTAACATATTTGATATTTTTATAGTCGATAGACATCCGTGAAATTACACTATAACTTCAAGGGGTTCAGTGATAGTTTCTTCAATTGAATGATATTTGTTCAATATATTTGGAGTTTTATTTATCTTTCTTCAAGTGGCCAATAGAACTTTGACACGTAATATGATTTAGTTTAATTAAAGAATATTACATTTTGGTTGTTTTACTCGAATGACAAAGAGTAATTAAATTTTATACTTTAATATTGTTGAATAGGTTAAGTAAAGGGCATAACATTACTTGCATCCATAGAATATTATAACGATGGATTAGTTTTGGTATAATAATTTAAAAATATCATAGGGTTAATTGCTCAATTTAAAAAGTATCTATCTTATTTTTACTATATATATTTAGATTTAGTTGGCATCTTCCAAACCTCAAATCCTATTTTCTCGAATTCTCATAATTTTAAAATAAAATTTTAATAGGTGTTAAATTTTGATTGGCCACAAAATAATTCCAACTTCATGACCTCTAACCATCCAACCCCATAACCTTCATTCTTTAATTTCATAATTAATTAATACCATTTTCTGTACATAGCACGGGATTTAACTAACACTTTTTCCGTCCATAGCATGAGATTTTAGCTAGTTTGTCAAAATTAAGGGTCTATTCAAAATCATTTGCAGTTTTTA
The DNA here is from genome assembly GCA_033070095.1 of Escallonia herrerae. Classification (NCBI taxonomy): domain Eukaryota; kingdom Viridiplantae; phylum Streptophyta; class Magnoliopsida; order Escalloniales; family Escalloniaceae; genus Escallonia; species Escallonia herrerae. The sequence goes on from JAVXUP010001388.1 coordinate 146,226, forward strand.
ATTTTCAAAAAAGCAAAAACAAAAACCAATTTAGTTTTTATTTTTTACAAAATTAGTCTGATGTTTGATTGAAGTGTTGCTTTTGTTTTTTGTTCTTTATATTTTTGTTTCTTTTTCTCTATTCTCTCTATTAGGACACTAGAGTTCAATATTTCGATCTCCACCACCACCCGAAATCGCCCAATAGACCTTCACCACCACCCATCGCCGATGAATTGGCCGCCATCGCCGCCTCCGATGACTTGGCTTCCATAATCAGAGGCACCATTATTGACCCTTTAAACCCCATATTTGATGGTGGTAAATTGGCGCTGGGCAAGGGCCTTCACCGCCATTGCCGACGACTTTGCCTCTGTAGTCAAAGGCACTATTATTGATCCTTTAAACCCCAGACTGATGGTGGTAAACTGGTACTGGGCAAGGAATTTGACCGTTGATCATAGTGGTGGTAGCAAGAGGAATTAATGGTCATAGAACAAGAAGAATCGACAGTGGTGGTCTATATATTTGAGAGGCGCCAGTGGTTATAGTAGTTACTGGTGGTACTCGTGTTTGGGATGGGGGGAGGGGAGATTGGGATGGTAACAACCAACAGTGGTGCTATGTGTTTGTGTTGTAGGGGTGGGAGAAGGGGGATTGGTGGCATATGATGGTGCTAACCACCGGCAATGGTGCTATGTGTTTGTACGGTGAGGGTGGGGGTGGGGGTGGGGGTGGATGACTACCTAAGAAATGGAATTTGTTAAATTTGGTTCATTTTTTTTTGCTTCTAACAGAATTTGAAAGTTGAATCTCGAAACAAAAATCAAAACTGAAAATTGAAACTTAAAAATGAAAATTTAAAAAACAGACTCTTTTTAAAAATTGATTTTCAAAATTAAAAGAAAAATAAATGAAAACTGTCTTATCACGATCGGGGATAAATGCCGCCTTCTTCGAAAAATACTAATACGGAGTAGTTCGTAACAGTAATTTTCTTCGAAGTATTTCCGAGGCTTTCTAGCATCGATTCGTCTTGCTGTGCTGCGGTAACTCTGTAGGCTCGTGTAATTGCAGTTATTCCAAATATCTGTGGCCTTACTAAACTCCGCTCTCTCCTCTTCTAGCTGGAGAGAGAATGCAAGAAACCACCGCCACCGCGACACCAATTGAATCAGGCAGCTCTGCCGCCCCGATCGATTTCGCCGACCACTTACCACTCTACCTGATCAAATCCGAGGCCATCCCTCCCGCCCCGACACGATCCGAGTCCGCCATCGACTGGCTCCCGGACTTCGCCGGCTACTCATGGATAGCCTACGGAGCCTCCTCTCTCCTCGTGATCTCTCACCTCCCCTCCCCTGCCTCCGATACCGAAACCCTGATCGGCCCCATTTTCCGCCAAGTCCTCGAGCTCTCCTCCGACGGCTCCGGCTCTGTGTCGGCTGTTTCGTGGTCTCCTGCCGCGCCGTCGCTTGGAGAACTTGCTGCCGCGTTGGATAATTGCATTGGTTTATTTTCGTACGGTTTGGAGGGTTCTAACGGTTAGTGCGATTTCAATCTCTCTCTTTTGTTAAGCTTCCCTTAGCAAGCATTATGCTTTTTAAGTATGAAAGTGGCATTAGCCAATACTGGTAGCCAAGGTCATTGAATAGTCAAACGTTACTTTTTGGTTGGTAAATGTTAATTGCTAATTAAGTTCAATTTTAGTGTTTAGATTTTTAGATTCTAATTTTTTTTCCTACAAATTTGCAAAGATTTAAAGGAGACAATAATATCTAACGGTGGCAATATAACTCTTTTGTTGCTGACATGTACAAAGTTGGACTTGTGTGTACTTGTACGTAGCTGCCCGCAAGAAATGAATGGTAGAAGCTTGTTGCGTAGGTGATTGATTAGACCATTAATTAGTCCTGGTAGGCAATGTAGAAGTGAATGGCTCTATATAATTTTTGCAGCCCAGTGGACAGTGTCATAACAAATGGCTAGCAACCACTGGAACGCAATATGTGAAACATAAGAGTAGTGCGTGGTTGTGTCATTGCTTTAGAAATACCAAGAGATTTCTTTTGGGTGTTGGGCAGGGGAATGGGAGGGAAGGAGTCATGGTTTATATTTACCATGCACTCTTGCAGGGTAGATATATAAGATAGATCAAAATTCAACATCCATACAAAATCATCTTTGGCATATTAGAAATGTTGGGATTGCTCATGAAATGAGAATTGAACAAAATTGTAGTCAGTTCCTCTTACGCAATATTGACATGCCCAGCCGCCAGCGCTGTTCCACCAAATCATCTAGATTTACATGACATTTAACAATTTAAATTTGACACAGAAGTTGCCATTCAGATATATATGTTTACGCCGACGCACATGGCGTTCTCTAGTTCAAACATCAAATCAGATATACTTCACTCTAAATGTTAGTTTTAGGTGTCAAGTGTATCTTTCAAGTTTTACACCCTATTCCCTCCTTCCACTTCTCTCTCTTATGTGCCTATACTCGGGTTTCTTAAACGTAAACTTTACTCATACTCAGGTTCTTTTTGTTGGAGCCAGACTGCAGTACTAGTGCAATCTACCAAGGTGGAGGCCCTAAAATGGACGTTTACAGGAGATGGGATAATCTCAGGTGGCTCCGAGGTGGTCTTATGGAGAAAGAAACCCAGATCCTGGGAAATAGCCTGGAAATATAAACCAGAAGTGCCTCATGTTCTTGTTTCTGCTACCTGGTCGATTGAAGGACCTTCAGCAACAGCACCTTCTAGCCAATTGCACACAATCAGTGAAGCAAGCAATTGTGTCCTAGTGTGCAACAGAAGTGATCGAGAATCGAATTATCTAAATGCTGAGCTACAGCATCCACTCCCTGTGTCCATGATCCAGTGGAGGCCGTCAACACAGAAACAACCAAAAAGTTACGAAAGATATCCAATGAGGCTGGTGTTGCTAACATGCTGCCTAGATGGAACTATAAGACTATGGAGTGAGATTGATGATGGGAGGGCTAGAAAAGTTGGCAAGGATATTAATGACCAGAGGATGGCAAGGTTATCTTTTTGTGTTTGTGCTGTAGTTGAGATAAATCAAGAAATGAATGGAAGTCTAGGGTCTGATATATTTGTAAGATGGGCTACTGAAATCGATGGTATAGGTAGCTTTGGTGAAGATACAAGCCAATATTCTTCATCAACACACTATCAGCATGACAGGGCTGGCAGATGTGAATGGTTAATTGGCTTTGGTCCTCGCATGCTGATTACTCTGTGGGCCATCCACTGTCTTGATGATGTTGCCCCGATCAGATTCCCACGGGTGACTTTATGGAAAAGAGAAGAATTAATGGGTCCTGAAGTGGGTAGGAGCAGTTTGCTACTTAATAAAGTTGTTATCACGAGGAATCAAGTCTTTGGTGCACCAACTGTATGCTCTTTACTTCTACTATTACCCTGTAATTCCCTAGCATGGTTACAGTTGAATTCTCAAAAGCTAACTAGTATACGGGAGGATCCTGTAGATGTATCCCAGAGCGAGAACCTTCCGTCATGTTGTCCTTATGAAAATACAAACATCAATGGCCATAATGGAAATATTTTACAAGTTGCCATGCATTCTTATGGGTGTGATTTTGATCTTGCTGCTTCTGTGGATACTCAAGGATTAGTTCTATTTTGGTCTGTTTCCCCCTTTTCCAATTGCATTTTGGGCCTGCCAACATTGAATCCCACTTGGAAACTTTGTGGAAAAATTGCAGTTCAGGATCCGCATCTCAAATATTCTACCTTGAGGTGGGGACCTGCGATATCTGACGAAGATGGGGTGCTTCTTATGGGACATGGTCGAGGCATTGATTGCTTGATAGTGAAGATCTTAAAAAGTGAAGAAGAGAAATTATTATTCCACAACCTATGCACTATTCCGTTCTCTTTCCGTTGTCTTGGAGAAGGGCCTACCAATGTCTACTCAATTCCTTTGCCTTCTGACAATGACCAAGTGCTTGTTTGTAATACTTTTTTGCTTTTAGCGGTGTGGAGGACCGACTTTCAGGCTCTATCATGGAAAATTACTATTTATCCTTTTGATTTGTCCGAAAGCTGCTCTGGGTTAAAAGATACTGCTGAAAACTTTGTGTGGACAAGTGAAACTATTTTTGTGGGTAAGAAATATTGTGTTTCTGTTTATCCCTGCTCATCAATATTGCCAGATCCACAAAGCCTCAGCAAGGTTACAAGCTTTGCCACGGTGTCTCCCACTAATTTTGTTCTGTCTGAGGAAGAAAAGTACGGCAGCTATACTGCATATCACATGGTCACTGGCTGCTTTGATGGTAGTTTGAAACTATGGAGAAGTATCTTGGCTCAATCATCAAACTCGATTTCACAGTGGGAGCTCGTTGGTATGCTTGCTGCGGACCAAGGCCCTATTTTGAAGGCATCTACCACTGAGTGCGGTCGGAAGATTGCAACAACCTCAGCAGCGGAAGAGTCAAATACTTCTACCAATCTTCATATATGGAACACAGTGCACCTCTTGGGTGCAGGCAGCTTAATACTAGAAGATGCATTCTCTCTCAATGGGGAGATTGTTGCTTTAAATTGGTTGACAATGGGGAATGGTAATCTATTACTGGGGGTTTGTTTGAGCAACGAGTTGCGAGTATACTGTCAAAGGCACCGTGTACGTGAGAGTATTGTGAAATCGGAAAAATATTTAGAAGAAAATATTTGGTTTTGTCTTGCATTGACTAAAACTTACTCGCCTATTCGCGACTTCTTTTGGGGGCCAAAGAACACAGCTGTGGTTGTTCATGATGAGTACTTTTGTCTGATAAGTCAGTGGTTATCCCTGGCTGATAAGAAACTCCAAACTGACTGCCCGGCGATTATAAAGGACCATAAGTATGATTGCAACGGCGGTTCATATAAATATATGAACTCTGCGATTTTCACAGGCTTTGACGATTTTGATTCCAATGGATCATTATTGGAAGACAACAATGGAAAATATAGGTCCACGTTTCCTGTGAAGATGAATGCGAGGAATGACTTTTTATCAAGCACAGCTGTAGAAAGCTATAAACAGACATGTAATTCAGGTGCGGAGATTGGTTTCTGGAGCTTGTTGGAAGTAGCAGAGCATTTTGTTGGATCTCTACCTGTTTATCACCCTGAGGCACTACTAATGAATATATGTTCAGGTACGTTGATGCACTTGCTCGTTATCTTGAGATAGTCATCGCTTCATAAATCTTATCGAGCATCAAATAAATTCAGGAATACCACACATAAGATGTCCAAATTACCAATGGGACAATACATATTTCAAACTATCTTTCTGGCAGTTACATTACTGCCGGAGTTTTTTATGCTGTGCTGAAGAGGGAATGGTCTCCCTTTTTTGTGATTTATGATTAAGCATTGCTTTTTAATTGCACTTTGTTATTGAACAGTTTTTTACTTATATCTCACAGTGAAATCAAGGGTTCATGTTCACGTCTGAGGATATGGATGTGGTTGTGCTTTCGTATTTCTGTTTAGACTAGGTTGTAAATTGCTATCTGCCAGTTTGATTGGAAGGGCAGGGGGAAAAAATATACCTATTGACGAAGCAAGCAAACTTCTCAAAAAGGTTAAGTGAGGATTAAAAGACCCCAGGTAACCTTACGCTATCCATAAAAAGTGGTCCTAAAATAGGTTTGACGCTTTGAAATATATTGCTACTTCTCCTCGATAGCTCTAGCATTTTTCCTGTGCCATTTACACCAACTATAACATAGAAAGCCCATCCATTTCCATCTTTTCCCTTTTTCTATTGGTTTTTCTTCTAGGAACTTGTCGGTGTATTGAAGTTTGGCCTTACCCTAGCCACGTAGAAGGGAAAACATGCAAGTTCCATAAGTAGCAGGTGGTTGAGGCTTTTTTCTACTGGTTTGCACTTGAAGAACCAACAAGCATGAATTTTCTTTTGTTCTCAAATAATTCCCATAGCAGTGGAATTTATGCTATTTCGAAAATGATAAAAAGCCAATCTTTGAAAGAGGATTTGAAACCACTTTAGATAGCAAAGACAGAAGCTTGACCTAAATGGAAAATAGACATTAGTTGACTCTGATCCCCAACCTATGGAGCCATCTTGACAACGGGGTGCCAAGCTACACCACTATCAGAGAGACATGCATCTGCTACAAGTCGACCCTTGTGAAAAGCAATCTGTCAAGACTGCACTCTATTACATCGTCTTACATGGAAATGGATTTACTTCAGTGAAGCCTGTCAGCCTGTCATGATTTCCTTTCGGAAGGCCAACCCCAAGAGACACCTGATCTTCCTAGAATGTGCCACAAAAAATGCCCTTTGCTGCATATTCCCATAGCCACTTGCACATAGAGCTTGATTATTGTTTAGCTTGATATACACTGTCGGGTCCATACTATTTCCCAGCTAATCAAATGTTACTCGATCTGTACAAGGCCAGAGGCCCTTTCCAAGCTTCTTTCTATGCTATGGAGACTGGGCCAGTAAAGAGCAATAAAAAACAGCTTTGTAGGCTTGAGAGCACGTTGTTACTCAGCATCAAGCATTCCTTTTAACATATAGTCTTTTTTAATGGGTTAACCATGTATGCCCTCCATCTTACTATCTCAACTACCATGTCTTGGATTCACTTTTAGCTATGTAAGCGACTGCACTATTATGTAAACCTTTAGTGACAGACTTGTGAACTAGCCGAAAGTTTATTTTATAATGAGTGGAACGAAGTATGGAGGTGCAATCTTGAATGTAGGGAAAAAAATCTTGGCGAAAAAAGTCCTTAGGAAAGTAAGAAAACTAGCAATCGTTGTGTTTGCTAATTCTTTTGTAGAAACGATCGTTCCTTTTACTTAAACGAGGTATTACCTTTACAAGGGATGAACTTTGAAAGCTTAGCTATGAGGACCAGACTTGACATCAAACCGGCAAAGGCACGATTCAACCTGTTATACATAATATGATTTTTTTTAATGCAAAATATAGGACAAGTATTGAATACATGACAAGCCCCACAATTCATGTGATAAACTCAGTATATTAAAGAGCTATAGACAAGTTCCAAGTTTGTTTTAATTCCAAATATTGTTCAAAATAGAAATTAGTTGTTGTCACCCAAGTGTAGGACAAAAAGAACCTAATATATAATGTATGCTGCTAGTGAACAAAACAAAGAAATGAATGCTCCAGCAGCATAACTTGTGGAATGATAAGGTCAGCGCCAAGGGATTGACTTTTTCTGCTCTCCCAATTATAAATAGCATTTTAAAATTTTTGAGAGCTGTACACGACTGCATGTGTTTCAGCGGCAACTGGTTGAACTGCCTTTTTCATACAGTTCTACAAAAAAGTTGCCCGGCTTGCGATGGGCATTTCTGATCCCAATGGAAGGAACCACCAGAGGAGGTGAATCCATGTACACGTGGAGTATACCAAAACAGCCAGAACCCCCCCCCCCCCCCCCCAAGACCCTAAAGTTTTATCAGGCCATCAACAATTTATCTAAAGATACCAATCCAGAACCGGACATCCAAGAACATAAGCATCTTAAAAGTAATCGTTCCACTGCTAAAGAGTGGTGATGTTGTTGACAGTTGTAGGGATGTGGTGGAAGCACTGCTATAGAAAGGAGTGTTTTTTGTGCAAAAACGGCACTGTGGATGATATGCAAATCTTAGCTTCTAAGGCAGTAAATCAGCTAAGTTATATAGCCCATTATCAAACGCTCTTTCTCCCATCTTATTGAGCTTCCAAAAGACGCTAGAGGGGTTTTGCCTGCTTCTTACCTTCAATGAAGCGAGCTGCATGGTTTTAGTTTACGCTAGAGGGGTTTTGCCTTGCTTTTGTTGGATTAGTTTTGGTGAATTGTTTCTAAAGTACCCTGGATGTTTTTCTTGTCTAAAGTTTGTTATATGTGATTTGTTTCCGCAAATTGTTTACCATGTTATGTCTAATGTGGTTAGGGAATTGGAAGCGTGCACACGTTGCTCTGCAGCATCTAGTTGAATACTTGACTTCTAATCATGCGGATTCCAAAAGATATTGCCTTGCGCCGTCTAGTGATCTTGTTCCACCTGTGCACTTGCCAAGTTATCTTGAAGGAATTCTCTCCTCAGGTTCATCTGATAATACATTTCAATGGAATAGAGATGCTGCATTAACTGCATCATCTACGCAGCTCCAGAAAGGTCCATCACCTTTTGCCTCTTCTTGGTACTCTGATGGTTTAAATAATTCAGCCACTTCCTCTTCAACGAGAACTGAACTGGGTGCCCTTGTTGAACCAATTGAGAAGTCATTTTACCTTGCCGCTATAACAGTCACTGAAAAGATGCAAATTCTTTCAATCATTGATCTTCTCGATGAAATTACTAACCTGCACTCCGCTTCTGCTTATGGAAGTCTTGATGAACCGGGCCGAAGGTACTTTTGGACCTAGTTATTACATGAATACTGTGGATTTCAGACAATCTCTTCTTCCATTATTTGATAATGATGCTTTTGTCTAATTTCAACTTCTAATAGTAGGATCTTTCTAGAAGTTCACCTTAAGGGAATTGTTAAACTTATTTCCAGTTAACATATTAGTCGTCTTTGTATTTGAAAATGATTATCATGATTGGAAGAAAAGCTGAAATGAACCTAAGAATCTTCTTCTAGATCATTCTTCACCTTTCTGCTTTGGTGGCCGAATGAGTACTTGGAGTTCGAAATGAATGTCATATATTAGCTTGTCTAAATAGCACACTTTGCATCTCTGTGGTGTACTTGCGCCTGTAGCTGCTAATAAAGGACCACAACTTTGACAGGCTTTTGGCACCTAAAAATTTATAAAATTGCAAGTGCTATGGCCACTGTAAGAGTAAATTGATTTTCTTAATAACTTAACATAGATGAGAAGCTAGTATATGTACGAAAAGTGGCGAAGGCATGTTTGGGAGGTAAGGTGGCTAAGTTTTAAGATGACAAAAGTTTAAGGTGGTTAAACTATATCCTGTTACAATTAAACTCCAGCTTTAGAAAAACAGGATACACTTAGTACCTTAAAAAAAGCTCTCCTATGTCTAAGACGTGCAATTGCCCACCTTCATCATTAAGGTGATTCGCTCGTGTACGACTGCATTTTACTGTTTTGTCCTCCATTTGATATGCAAAGACCCTTGATTATCATGGTTCTAACGTTTTCCCTCTCTCTCTCCCCCGTTCTAATTTTATTATACATTTGTAGGTGGTGCATAAGCCACCTCTTATTCTCCTTGCTGTTCTCTTTGCCCTCGCCTTTTATCCTAGATCTTCCCGTTGGCTCTTTGAAGTCTTGTTGTAGGCTTCTTTTCTTTTTCTTTTTCTTTTTAGGCCAGCAACGGCCGGAGTTTGGGGTTTTGGGGGGGGGGGGGGGGAGTTTGTTGGACACTCCTCCTGCGCTCTTCCTCTATTAGTGTGTGGACCCACTGTTTAACAGCATTTTAGTTAGAAGATACAGTATTGCATTTTTATTGCCTAAAAGCACTTATAGTGTTTGCCCATGAGGGTGAATATAAGTTGCAAATAGTTGCATTGGTAGCTTTCTAATGCAAAATTCTATTTGGATCTTTAAACCCTGTTATGACCAAATAATGGTAGTTCCAAATCTGGTAATAGCTTTTTGATGATCAATGGCCATGCTGCTGCTACTGTATGTTTGTAACCTCTAAACAACATTTTGGTTTATACTCCTTTTATGATCAGATACTGGAAATTTGATTTGAACTGGTGTTTCCAAACCAGCATTTTACTGCTCCCTGTGTTTTGAACCTTCATTAACATGCTAAATGACCTAATAAATTTTAAAGCTTTTAACCGATTGTTTCAAGTTGTGATAAAGGGATGCAGGAAGAATATATTGGCAAGTAAAATTGGATACATGTAAATTTCATAGGTAGATAGCCCCTGTGGTTTGCTATATGCATAGATTTGTAAAAACCTGTTTAATTACTAAAAGGAGTAAGGCTAAAAAAGGATGGTCCATGTAGATTAGTACATGAAAGGTGTGGACTCGTGACAAGTGAGAATACACTTACCTGGTTGCGGACTCCCTTCACTTTTTCATTTTCTGAACCCTGTTGATATGATAAGTAGTGCAGAAGCTTGCACAATAGGAAAATACAGCTAGTTGAAGACAAGTGGAAGGCGTTGTATATAGAATAGGGCTTCTTTGGTTCTGGAATCGGATATGACCTATATTGTTAACATTCCCTTCACCGGATGTCATTAATATAAAATGCTACGCACTAACGTGCTTCTTCATGCTACTTGTGCGTTTATCCGCATCTGATGCGTTTGTAACAACCTAATCAAGATTTCTGGCTCTGCGTCTCTTGCTTTGGCTCCATTTACGTGCATAGCAAGTACTGTTCTTTGCTTATATCTGTCGGATAAGAGTTAAATGACTGACTACCGGTTTGATCTCCATTTCCAATTTTTCATCGTGTATCTAGTGATGTGTTTTTTTTTGGTTGATTTTTGGCCGTTTTACTAATTTTTTATTTATTTAAAAGGTTTTGGGTTGCAGTAAGGTTTCAAAAGCTGTATTTTGTTCGAAGATTTGGTAGATTACCATCCGTGGAAGACTTGGTTATTGACTCAGAGCTGACAGCATGGGCTTTCCATTCTGATTGTCAAGAAAATTTGTTTAATTCTCTTTTATCTAATGAACCATCTTGGCAAGAAATGCGGAATATTGGCGTTGGATTTTGGTACACAAATGCAACACAATTGCGATTGAAGGTATTACTGCGGCTAATGTTGTTGACCCTTTTTTATTTTGTGCAATGCTGACGATACGTTAGAATGTTATTCTTTTTACAAGACCTGCCTTATTAAGTTGTCTAAGGGAATACTTGAGTTTCCATGTCTTGTGTTGTTGCTGATGCTGCTTGGTGGACAATGACAAGTTTAAGCTTTTGCTTCATTGTTTCATAGACAGAAAGCTTTTCCTTTTTCATTGCCTTTTCCCATAACCTCATTGTCTCTTTCTCATTTTACTTAGTAATTTTGTTGATTATTGAATATCACGAGATTTGGCCGCTGTTATACAAGGTTACTTTGTAGTTGGCAACTACTTAACAATATATTGTTGTGGCTATGATGTAGCATGTAAGCACATCTGATAAAGCTGATTACTTGGGCTGGTCAGACCCAGTTTGTGCTCGTGGTTGGCTTTGCTAGTGTTTTTGTTAAGGAAAAAAGGAGCAGTGAAATAATAGTAGACCATTTCAGGTTAAACCTTTTACAGCAGCCAATGAAAAACCAAGAGGCAGAGGGTTGGAAAGATGACAAGGCTCATACCAATTTGCAAGGCATAACTTGTCAACTGTAGGACATATCATGTCCCCTATGTGTGACCAAGTGCGGATCAAGTTCAGAATTTGTACACGGCTAAGTGCTGATCCTTATAATTTACCAAGTCCAAAGACATGGGGGTATTAATATTTCTCATATATTTCTTGGGTAACATTGGGTTTTATGTAGCATACATTGTACAAATTGCAGCTTCTCTCAGCTTGAAGTCGTTCACCACTTAAATGCATGTTAGTGGCATATCTGATAGGAAGTCAGACATAGCTACTACCCTTTCCGGGTATCCAACATGGGAACTGATGCATTTTCGAGTCTTTTTTACTTTGGTAAAAAACACATCTCTGGAAGGTAACATTTGAAAATTGACCCTTGTAAGTGGACATAGGACGGTTCAAATCGAGCAGCAAAAAAAGGATCTGAAGATTTAGGGGGCATATGCTGGTTAAGACGCCCGGAATGGTGTTATGCCAGATAAAACTGATGTTGGAAACTGGAGTTGCTATACATGAGATAATTTTCCACCAATATGCAAGTTTTCGCATGACATATGAGCCCTAACTGGAACTAATAACATTGGTTTTCTGCCGTAAGGAGCCAAACTGAACCTAGCTCAATCTTGTTCACTTTAGGCTTGTCTTCTCTACAAACTGAACGAACCTCGGCTTGCTGTCTTTTAAATATTTCCCTTTGCTCCAGTTTAATTAGCGCAGGTCCAGTAAAATGAATTTAGCTTGATTGTTGGCAACGTGAACTTTCCAGGTTCTCTGAAACAATTAATGAATGTCTGCATGTGTGTAAGCATTTATTAAATTTGCTTGTGCCTGCAATCCTGTTCTCCTGTGTTACGTTGGTGATCTCTCTAAGACAAAATAGTAACTAGCATTCTTTTGCATACTGCCTTCATCAACTTTGATATAGGTGGTTTTTAAAATGTAGATGGAAAAGCTGGCTAGACAACAATACTTGAAGAGTAAAGATCCTAAGGCTTGCGCTCTTCTTTACATAGCATTAAATCGGCTTCAAGTTTTGGCCGGCCTTTTTAAAATCAGCAAAGATGAGAAGGACAAGCCTTTGGTGGGATTTCTCTTGCGCAATTTCCAGGTATTTTGTAAGTTTGATGGATCTCATTTCTTGATACTTTTGCTGGAATTTCTTGATACTTTTGCTGGAATTGAGTATATAAATACTTTTACCTTTGATAAATAATTTTAGGCTATGTGCCAAAGGTTCGTAAGTCTTCAGGACCTTTCTAATGAATACTCGATCGTACCAGCTGGCCCTGCTTACTTTTTCCAATCGGGATGGATATTTTCTTTTTTGGTAATGAACAAGACATCAACCATTTTGTTGGATGTTAGGAAGAATTAGTGACTTCAAACTGCTCAGGATATTGTGGATTACATTTTGTGTGCTGTGCATATGACTCTAGATTTTTACGAGTTGCTAGGGTGCACTGAACCATCTGAAGCAGTCAAAATATGCTGTTATGGAGATCATGAAGTAAGACAGCTACGATAAAGAAACTAAAGCGTACTTGTGCTTTTTCATTTTGAATCCTTACTGTATCTCGTCTTCATTTACTGGTGTCACATGCTAACACATTTAGCTTTATACTAACTTTTTTGGAAGCTTGTCAACGAAATTTTGCATGTGCATAAGGCTGTTGACTTCCTGGCCATTAAGCTTCCTAGTCTTTGTTAATTCAGTTATTGCGTCTCATCAACCACTGTTACAGGAAGATAAAAATAAAGCAGCTGCTTTGAAAAATGCTTATGTATTGTTGGGAAGACATCAGTTGGAGCTTGCTTGTGCTTTCTTTTTACTTGGCGGGGATGCTGCTTCTGCAATTTCTGTCTGTGCCAAAAACATAGGAGATGAGCAGCTTGCTCTTGTAATCTGTCGCCTTGTCGAGGGGTGCGGTGGCTTATTAGAGCGCCGTCTTATATCAAAATTTCTGCTTCCATCTGCAGTTGAGCGAGGCAACTATTGGTTTGCAAGCTTTTTGGAGGTGCTAAGTTATGCTATCAGTTAAATTGGATGCTTGGCTTTTAAGTTTCATTTGTGGTAACTGATTTATTTTGGTACATTCTCACATTTTCATTTCTTTTGTTTGTTTGCAGTGGGTGATAGGAAATCATTTACAAGCTTTTTTGAGCATGCTTGGTGTCCAAATGGATTCTCTAAACGACAAATCAGCCCTTTTTTCCAATCATGCTTCCTTTTTGGATCCAAGTATTGGCCAGTATTGCCTAATGCTGGCAACCAAAAACAGCATGAAAAATTCTATAGGGGAGTGGAATGCTGCAATCCTTGGTAGATGGGCAATTTTGATGACTGCTACTGCCTTTTGCAGATGCGGCCTGCCAGTAAGTCTATCAAAAACTAAAATTTAGCTAGTGGAACTCACGGCGCCGAATGACAATTTTTGTGGGTTAAAGTTTCTCCTTTTAAAGCTCTCACTTCTTTCGGAAGTATGGACGCCCATTACCTGCTAAATTTAGTTATGTTGACGGTTGTTGATATTCCTGTGTGCTACTTCTAAGCCAAACCATGGCATTTAAGTAACAGAATACTGTATCACCTCGTGGCTTATGCATAGCTTGTGAGTGGAGATCCATATGATTTTGATGTTCAGTTTAAAATCCTCATATGAGACAAGTCATTTGACTTTTTATTCATCATGTACTTTTTCATTTTGGAAGTTGAAGAGCCAAAGATAGTTCCTAGTTGCTATCTTGGAAGAAAATTGAACTTTTTATTAGTTTCTTAATTAGTCGTGCATATGTCTAACTAGATGCCCTTTAGTATTATATTCTTTTTAGAACACCTCAGCAAGCCCGAAAATTTTGGTCGTAGTCCAGCAATTGAATGTAACTCAAAATCATCATCATTGTCCAGACCCATAGATCTGACAAACTCCGGCCAGCCCTAAGTTTCCTGATAGTCTGGCAGAAGGGATGATTGCCTCTATGAGGGTACCTTGTGGGTGCTCATGGATGGCCATGTGAATCAGTACAGTTGTACAGGGCTATACAATAATATGACATTAAAGGGACTAAGATGGGTTTTCCCTTTTGGCTTGACATTTGAATCTGGACATTTCTTGTATAGAATCAAAGTTTTATCGTCTTCAAGTCTTTAAAAAGTTTGGCAAGTTTCCGTGTAACAGAAGAAAACAGTTACCATGTTGGTTCACCTCTATGGTGCCGAATATTTTGTGGAAATGTGCAGCATATTTACAGCAGAGTTGTAAGAAGTGCATCTGTATCTTTGATCTCTACACTTTATCCCATATCTCTCTGTTCATGCATACTACTTGTTGAATTTAAGAGTACTTGTCTAGATCAAGAATCATGGTTGATTTTTTTTTTATTCATTGTAAGCTTGAAGCTTTGGAGTGCGATTCATCTTCTCTCAGCATTTTCGGGGTTGATCAAGAAAGTGTATCTGATGATGCAAACCCTGAACTTTTGCACAATATACTGAAGCCATTCCCAAATACGTCTTCCTCAAACTGGATATTAAACGATGTAGCCTTTCATTTGCTGTCCTATGATAAACTAGATCTGGCCATGCAGTACATCACAAAATTGTTAACAGAACATCCAAGCTGGCCAAAGAATAAATTTGCATCTCCTGGAGCGTGTTCATCGTCTGAGGTTGAGCTTCAACAGTACAAGATAGTACTTGGAAGTTTCCAAAACAAGTTATCTGCAGCACTTTCATATTTTGAGCAGAAATTTTCTCTGAATCCACTCGATATAGTTAACAAGGTATCCAGTTTTTACACCTATCTAATCTCATGGTTCATTGCATTCTCACTTTGTTTTTGAAGACTGATTTGTCTTTCTGTCTTCATTCTACAGATTGCGGTTTTCTTGCGGAATAATGGGCTAGCATTCATTGCATATCATATATCGCTTTGCTTTACTCCCAAAGAACCGTCAAACCAAAAAAACAGTGCATTTGATGGGTCCCTCTTATATCCTATCTTGCCCAAGTTACTTTTGAAGGCTACAGAAGAAATGCCCCACTTATTCTCGAGATATATTGTAGCATGTAGCATAACTTGCTCACACTTGCAATCATGCTCCATGGAGAATAGTATCACTGATAGGACTAGAGTTGCTTTCTTGGCTGTTTGGGAGTTTTACATGCATAGTCTGACATGGTCTCTGTGGCGTTTACGGGCTGCATTGGAGTTGTTTTCGGTTTCATGCACTGAAGATCTCATCAAGATACCCTTTATTATTCTTGATTTATTGGAATACTATGCATATTTTGCATCAGCTTGGCTCCAAATGAATCTGAAAGGAGTTGTTCTGGCTGTGAAACCTCTTTTAATCACACGGACTAATGGTTATTCTCCCAATGATATCGACTTTGAAGATCTGCATAGACTCCTTTCGCAGCTTGCAGAGTTACTGGCTCACAATTCATTGACCGTTGATGTGGGATTTCGTGTTCAGGTCAACGAAGGGATGCATCATGAACAGAATGGAGAGATGATGCCTTCCTTGCCAGTAGATAAGAGATGGCAAATCATAGCAGCTTCTTTGTGGGGGCACATGTCTGTTTTTCTGGAACATCAGCTGAATTCATTTCCTGAGAAACTTGAAAATAATTACTCGTCTTTCATGTCACTAGAATCTTCTAGTAGGTCTAAACCTGATAGCAATAGTATAAAGACGCAGATCGAACTGATATCTGCGGGTTTAGCTAAGTTACTAAGAATCACATGCTCACATATCTCTTCTTGTTGCTCAAAACAGCTTGCGTCGCTCCTACTGCAGAAAGTAGGGGATCAGTCAACTTCACCTGCTCTTTTATGGCTAGAAGAGCTATATCAGCTTCCTAGAGCCTACCATAAAGATTCTACTCAGGATATTGACAGTCTGAACACGACTGAGAATGATACTCAACTCTCAGCCTCTGACATACTCTGGGAATTCTGTTCTGATCCTAAATTATTGCATAAAAGCCTCACACAGGAAAATCCTGAGTTGCCACAGTATATCAAGCAGAAGCTGTGTAAAGGATGGAGTGACATATATACATGCGTAGCAGAGGAGTCTGAAGCTGAGATAACCCGTGACAAAGAAAGCCGACTTGGCGGTAGCTTTGCTGACATTGCAGTTGGATCACCTGTTCGGAGTGTATCTTCCCATGATCATTCTTTAATGAATCCTGGGGTCAAGGATACAACCTCTAGGAAGAAAGCTACGCATTTCCAAAATCCTAAAGAAGTATATAGAAGAAATGGAGAACTATTGGAGGTGACTTCTAGTTCTCCTTCAGTTATTGCTAAGTCCTTCAAGGCAAGCTTTACTATGGATTTGATGGTTACTAAGTTTTCTTCTGTCTTCGGGTTTTTTATTCATTTTCTGAGCAGGCTTTGTGCATCAACTTAGTTGATCAGCAGCATGCTGCTCTTGCAAGCAACCGAAAGGTCAGAACGTGTTTGGTTTTGCAAATGCTTTGTCAAAGCTCTTCATATTTTCTCTTGTCCCATTGTTGTCTATTGTTGCATTGATACAAGCTGTGTTGTGTATTTCAGCGACCGCTTATACGTATTAGGAATACCCAATCTCACAAGTAACTTCACCTTTTCAAATCATGGACGTACTATGATCCTGAGGTGCTGAATCTTAGGAAAGTAGTCTTGACGTATTCATGAAACCCGCTTAGACATCATTTTGATGCACATAAAACACGTGTACTACAATTAATAATGCTGCCTTGTGCTTTTTAAGAATTTAAGTCATGCGAAATGCAGGTTGTGGGTTTATGTATGGCTTTTAAATCATGTTGTTTATTTGTTCCTGATGTTAATTTGATGTTACCGGTGATGACTTACTTTTAACTAAGGTTGCACGTGGAGTCCATTTTGTTTCAAGTCTGTATACAAGAATCCTTATGCTGTTTTCTTGTCTAGGAAATATATGTCAGGCATTTTTCTTGCTTTTACAAATCGATCCCTTATTATGATGGAAACAGGCCCAAGTTGAAAAATTCTTGTAATGGAGCAATGGTTAGCAGTTTAAAAGTTGACATTTTTCTCCTTTTCTTGTAGGAGTTTCTCTTCAATAATTACTGAACTTTATTTCTTGATTGCTTCTCTATCGGCCTTTTAGAGTGTGGTGTGTGTCTGTTGTATGTAAAGTTGTATTCTACCTGATTCAGGGGATAATATTTTTCAACTTGGAGGATAGGCTGCCGTCCATAGACAAATCAGACTATATCTGGACGGAGGCAGATTGGCCACCTGATGGTTGGGCTGGATCTGAATCTTCCCCATTTCCCACCTTTGTCT
This sequence comes from Escallonia herrerae, assembly GCA_033070095.1. Classification (NCBI taxonomy): domain Eukaryota; kingdom Viridiplantae; phylum Streptophyta; class Magnoliopsida; order Escalloniales; family Escalloniaceae; genus Escallonia; species Escallonia herrerae. The sequence continues at coordinate 163,886 of JAVXUP010001388.1, forward strand.
CTCGTGGGGTTGGTCTTGGGAGCAAGAAGGGGACACACCGGGGGTTGGGAGGAGCAACTATTGGTGTAGGTTCTTCAGCAAGACCTGGGCGAGACTTTACAGGCGGTGGGGCATTTGGAATTCCGGGTTACGCCGGTATCGGGGCATCTGGCTTTGGTTGGGAGACTCAAGAGGATTTTGAGGAGTTTGTAGACCCACCCGCTACTGTGGAAAATGTTAGGACAAGGGCATTCACAAGTCACCCTTCTAAGCCATTCTTCTTGGTCGGTTCCAGCAATACGCATGTATACTTGTGGGAGGTATTGAACTTTAACCTTGAAAGATATTGGTTGATTTTCATGTAGCTACTGCATAAATCTGGTAGTTCTTGTTCTTATACACTTTATCGGATCAGAAAGTTGCTTTCACATTTTTTCCTTTTTCTGAGGGCGGAGTCGAAGCTTATTGCTGCATCTATCTTGATAGGGTAATTCTTGTGACATTTTATCTTTTGTTTTCTTCGTCGTTGCATGGAGAGAAGCAAATGTTGTGGCATAAGGTGTTATTCACTGCAGTATGTCGTCGACTGGTGTTTTTTCAATCTCATATCAACTTCAATCTGTTGTTTTCTGGATTTCGATATAAGTAGGTTGTTTTGTCACTTGTATGGTTTATGGTGGGAGCCGTCTTGTAGTTCTTGATCTCACCCTCATTTGAATCTTGATGTTTTAAAAAATGCTTTTCTCCATATAAAGTTGTCTTCCTCTTGCATTGTGGTTGATAAGATCTTTAGCGGTCTTCTGTTTTTGTGTTGGTTGTTACGTGAATATATTCCAATTGTCTGGGAGAACCCACTAGGTTTCATGTTGGTCGTCTGGATTCTTTTGTGTTAGGTTATGGGCCAAGCTGTCCTGCTTCTCTGTTTTGTTTAATTCAAGTGGTTTCCACGAAACTTGGTCAATCATCTCCTTTGGTAGATGGATTGAGGGAGTGAAAGGTTAACTCGGATTTTTTTTTGACGAAAAACTTCCTAAAAAAGTGACGTTGCCTTGGTAAGATAGCTTGAATGCCGATAGAGTTCAGGATGTTGGCTTGAATGCTGTTATGGTTGATCTCTTCCTTTCTGAATTTGGTTTCTGCGATGCACTTCTTACTGATAAGTAGGTTAAATACATTTGTATACATCCTGTATCAATGTCAGGGTGTCCTGAAACTAGTTGGTGATGTGTTTACCAAGTGAGATGCCTATGTTCCTGCTGAGGGTAAGAGTTGACGGGCTTTGTTTTGTAAATGTTGTCTTTAGCTGTACGACAGCTCGGGGCACCTTCAATAGAAGAACTTTTTTTCTCGTGGTCCCAATTCAATTCAACGTGTAAATCTGTAGGACATACACGAACACATCCTTCACAAGCAATGCATTTATCGAATTCCCATTAAGGTTGCTTCACTATGGCCTGGATGTCATGGATTAATACATGGAAAAAACCTCAACATGGGTAAAGATTCATATGTTCTCCAGTTCAAATCAGAGTGGAACTTTTGTTCACTGACCCTTGTTTGTATTCATGTAATTTGCTCCATATGTCTAAAGTAGGTAGACGCTCTCATCAGCATTACTCAACCTCACTTCCTCCCTCTCCTTGTTTGTATTCATATAATTTGCGCCATGGGTCTATAGTAGGTATATACTCTCACCCTCCCTCTCCCCCCTCCTCCCTCCTTCCCTCCCTTAACAGGGGTAGAGTTTTGTACTTTTGCAGTTCAAATCAGAGTCAAATTTTTGTTCACTGACCCTTGTTTGTATTCATGTAATTTTTGTTCGCTGGCCCTCCCTCTCTTAACAGGGGTTAGTTTTGTATTTTTCCAGTTCAAATCAGAGTGGAACCTTTTTCAGACCCTTGCTTGTGTTCATGTAATTTGCTTATAGGTTATAGTAGGTAGAAGCTCTCATCAGCATTACTCTCTCTCAGCGTTTATGTAATGGAATATGTAACTGCATGTGTAAATTATTGTTGCTTCTCTTGTTGTCCTGGCAAGGTAAGCTAACACAAAGACTTTGATATGTACAGTTTGGTAAGGACACAGCTACTGCAACATATGGAGTGCTTCCTGCTGCAAACATCCCTCCACCGTATGCTCTTGCCTCAATATCGGCTGTGAAGTTTGACCACTGTGGACAGAGGTTTGCGACTGCTGCATTTGATGGAACGGTATGCTCATGGCAGCTTGAGGTGGGGGAAGGAGCAACGTCCGTCCAACAGAATCCTCTCTCTGCTTTAACAACCATGCATCGTACGTAATTTATCTTTATGGTTCTTAAACTTGTAGAGGAACTCATGGTTGGTTACCATATTGCTCAAACTAAATAAGTTAGATTAATAACCTTTTGTCAGTGTTTCTTTAACAGCATGTCCCCATATTGTCCTATACTTTATCATATGAAATATTACTTTTGTCCACTGTCAAACCTAGTCTGGCCAGCCAGAGCCTTGACTAAGCTGGATTTGCAATCTGATTAAGCATAATAACTGCTTCATAGCATGCTTGTTCTTTCAACTTCCATTAGCGTAGTGCACTGAGGTTATGTTACAAGCAGAACCGAAAATCGTAGATGGAAAATGCTACTGGAAAAGCGTTGAGCTATGCAAATTGTATGATATGCATGTATCTACATGTCTGGCAATCGCCAAAAGTTCTTTGGCGGTATTGTTTCCCTACAAGAATGGGTTCCTTTGAATAGTCTAACCCATGTCTTTAGAAATAGTAAAACTCTTATTTGAAAAGAACATACTAAACACATTTGTATCTGCACTAATATAATGATTATCTCTCCATGTCGTATGTGTTACTTCTGTGTTTCTCAATTGCGTACTTGGTTTTTGGTGTGTTGGGGGGGGGGGGGGGGGGGGGAATGAATGTTAGTATGTATCCTTAGCAATAATGCGGAATTATCAACTTTGATAAAGTTGACTAACAATCGAATCAAATAGTGAAGTGAAATGATTTAGACAATCTAAGCAATCTAATAGGTAAACAGCCTGAGTTTAGAAATACTCCTTGCGTCCCAAAAAAGGTGCAAGCATGTTCCTTTTGGGCTGTCCCAAGTTTAAGTGCTAATTTTCCAGATTTGGAAAGAAACTTATTAAAACTTCCATTTTTCCCTTATCAATTGCATCCCACCATCTTCAAGACCTAATACGTCTTCCAATCAATGACCCAATACATCTTCTAATCAAAGAACCGATTCAGGCTGTATCGTACAACTTTACACCTCAAGATCGATGACGACAAGAATTTTTTCACAAGATTTTGACGACGGTGGTTTGATGACTGTCAATGATGATGACAGAAGCTATTATCAGCTTTGGGTACAAGATATGGAAGATCGGCATGAAGATCTATTCCAGAGAAGGTACCAGTATCATGCTTCATGGTGCCCAATTACAGATCTCCAAGAGTTGGAATCTTAACCGCCTAGGCTATCTGGGATGTCACCTAGTTGTCTGCCCAGTCGCAACCCCCACACCCTCCCCAGTGCACCTAGTCGTTTGCCAAACACATGCTCTGCCAGCTTTTCCCAATCCCGGCATGACCGCATAGTGGGCCGCCGAGTTCCTGCTGGGGCCGCATGGTCGTCCTTCATATTGTGACCCAAGTACCATAACCTGCAAAGATATGATCAACCAGCTTTCTCAAATTGTCCGAAATCACTGTGAAAATCACATTGCTTTTCGATAAATGATGGTATCTAACTGTTGGCGTTGAATTCGGTCATACAGAGATGAATAGATTTTTGGGGTTGACGGCTGATGAAGTGTATCTGAGATAGGATTTGACCATTATGTGGACTTATCTTCTTCCTTTCACATCTCTAAGTTTGAAATCCAATATTTGTTTATCTTCTTCAAACGACACAACCCATAAGTTTGCAAAGTTTGTTCTTCGACTTGTTACACCCGTAAGTTTGCAAAGTGGGTTCTTCGTCTCATGGTGGACGGAGCAATATACGGCTTCTTTCTAGAACTAAGGGAAAAAGAATAAAGGGTAAAAGTGGAAAAGTAGGAAAATTTAAGCTTTCTGCCAAATGAAACCTATCACTTAATTTGGCATGGAGGGAGTACTTAACACTCATTTAAACAGTTCAGCTTGAACTGCCCTCAAGCCTACATCCACATTTTAAAGGAAGCCCTGAAAAGCACTAGAATTCACTAGCAACAATCTTCTTATTGGTCGAGATCAAACTCGACACAATAGCTTGTCGGTGCTATCCTTGGAGCACTTGATGTTCTGCCCACACGTCTAGAACAAAATGTGAATTCATCGGTCTCACATGGCTTAATATGTAATTTATACTTTAAATACAATAGTTCAGTTAAGAAGTGTACTTTAACAGATGTAATGGTTCAAACCATCGTGATGTATGGGCTCGTTTAATCACTATGGTGGCTTTGTTCTATCCGAATGTAATTGTCTCTCCCATTTTCCATTTCTGATAATAAAAACGCGAATTACATTACCTTTTTTCTATAGAAATGGATGGAAATGCTCGGCCATTGTTCCAAACGTTAGTATTAGCAAATCGTGAAGGAATAGGTATTATAATGGTATCAGTTTTGGGATATGTTATGTTTGATATTCCTTCGCTTTCTCTTGGGCTGCTTTTCCATTGACAACACTTGCTCTATTCCTCTTTTTCCTGGGGTGGTTTTCTGTTATAGTTTGTGCCAAAATTGAGTGGTCTACATAGTGGCTAATGTTGACGGACTTCTAGTAGAAAGACAAGAAGTATATTTTGCAGCCCATGTCCTTTTGTGGTATTTTGCTGCCCATGTCAATATGTTTTTCTTATTTTTTTGTTTGAGCGATTGCCGGTCAGTCATATTATAAAACAGGAGGTTACGTCCCATCATCGCCCACCCACGGAATAGAGGGAATGGAACATCATGTTAGCCTTGACCGCCACTATATGTTGTCTAATGAACAAAGACGAGTTTCTGAAATTTTATACCCTGCTGGTGGTCTCCACTACAATTTCCGAGATAATCTGAGAGGATTTCTTTCTGTCTCCACTTTGCAGGGATGTCACTTATGTTACTGCAAGTGGATCAATCGTTGCTGCGGCTGGCTATAGCTCCGATGGCATTAACGTGGTTATATGGGACACACTCGCCCCACCCATGACATCTCGAGCTTCCATCATGTGTCATGAAGGTTGACCTTTGTGTGCAATACCACAATTTACACAATGCTAAACGAAACTGGTGTCATGTCTTCTGTCTAATTCAAGTTCCTCAAGATTGAAATAACTTTTTGGTCTCTTTTTTTATTTGCACGACTGGTGTCAAAGTATATTTATTGTGGTTCTTCATGTCTTCTCTTGCCATTGAACTGGTAGTCCGTTATGCTGAGATTAGTATAAATTGTGAGAAAAGAAAAATGCAAAAGACAGCAGACTAGCATCTGCAACTCACAAGTAATCCAGCAAGAAAGAAATTATGCGGTGGCCCAACCAGACATATAGATATTTGATGTTAATCATGCCTCAATGTACTTGGTTCAGCAGTGCTATCATCTATGAAATCATTGAGTGAACTGTGACTGGGAATGTTTTTCAACTTCTGGACTTCATGCATTCACAAGTAAAATGCTTTTACATGTTTAATGTATCAGGTGGCGCCCGCTCTATTTCTGTGTTTGATAATGACATAGGAAGTGGTTCTGTCTCTCCACTTATTGTGACTGGTGGAAAAAGCGGGGATGTCGGACTTCATGACTTCCGCTATATAGCTACTGGAAGGACAAAGAGGCACAGGCATTCTGATGGTTTTGAGCAAAACATCACTGCATCTGCAACAACCAACATGCGGAACAAAAATGGCGACCAAAATCGAAATGGAATGCTTTGGTATATCCCGAAGGCTCACTCAGGTATTACAGCATTGTTCTTGACGTGAATTATGGCTGATCATGGTGAAGTCTCTTCTAACCTTTTGGTGATCTTTATTAAGGGAGCATCACAAAAATATCTGCCATTCCAAATACCAGTTTTTTCTTGACTGGAAGCAAAGATGGAGATGTCAAACTTTGGGATGCTAAGAAATCTAAGTTAGTATACCATTGGCCAAAATTGCATGATCGACACACGTTTCCACAGCCTAGCTCCCGTGGCTTTGGTGGAGTCGTTCGGGTAATCAAAATTCCTAGCTAAGATCCAAGTTTACGTCAATGTTGGAGTTTTATATGGTGTTCTGCTAGAGTAATATTAGGCATTCACCTGTGTAATGTACTAAAGTAGTAGGTTATTTAAATGTTGCAGGCCGCTGTTACAGATATTCAAATTGTTTCTCATGGCTTCCTTACATGTGGGGGAGATGGTTCTGTAAAGATGGTTTGGCTTCAAGATTTTCAACAGGGAGTCTGAAGAAAAAAAGGCAAATACCGGTCTGAGCTAATTGTTTCCTTTCCACTGTAGCAAAGGAGATAGGAAAAAATGTGATGCGTGACATAAATATTTTGCCCGCCATGCTGCATCACGATTCCAAGTGAAATCATTGCCAAGTCCTGAGAAAGTGGACACGTCTAGTTTTTGTAGAGAGTAAACCTTATCATTCCCTGCTGAAGTCCTCTGCCAGGGATGGAAATTAGTACAGGTGGGCGAGCTTATATCTTGGCTGGCCATGGAACTTAAAAGTCATGTAAACCGAGATGAGTTTCTCCAGATGTATCAGAAGCGATGAGCATTTGCTGAATTTGGAAATGAAGGTTGGTACATCTTTTAAAATCTTCATTGACTGAAGCTTGATCAAAGAGCGTTCAATAGTGTTTCGTAGTGGGGTAAATTGATAGTCTGATACCATTTTTGTTAGGTTCGTGTATATAGTCAGTCATAGGCAGTCACCCCCTTCAGACAACACCATCCCCGGGAACAGAACTGAACACCCCCAATACCATTATCTCGTAGGTGCAGTCGTGTAACATGTAAATCGTACGAGAGTTTGCACTAGATCCCAAAAGCTTTGTTGGTTTCAGTTGTACGTCGGAACTTTTACCATGAGTGAGTATGAAGATTCCTTGTAGCTATGATGCTTGTTTTTCGAACCTTGTTACTTTTTCTTGGACAATGGTACATATTTTTACTTTTAACCCAAAAGGAGTGATAAAAATAAATGAGACCCTGTAATGTAATAATTGTGCTGATATTGTGATGTATTTGTATAATCTCCCCGGTAGCTTCTGCTGATATACAGTCCAGATTTAGAAATTAAAAAATTACGTACTTGGTATCTTAAAGCGAATGTCCGTACAAGCTTTTGCCTTTGTAAAATTGCAACCGGTACATGGCACATGGAAATGGTGCTTTGTTCATGCTAGAAGATCCTTAAAGTGCTTGAACAGAAATGAATTTGCCTTAAGATCCAAGCAAGATTCTAATGGTAATACTCTTCTCTGTGTTTTACAACTCCGACCACCCCCCCTCCTCCCCTTCCCCTTCCCCTTCCCCTTCCTCTTCCCCTCTGGTCGGTGATGTATCTCAGCCTGCTAACCCCTCGAATATTTCTCCACAACTCAGCCCCCCAAGACCAGATCCACCCCCTGCTCCTTGCCTAATAGGAAAATTCTGGAGTTCCTCTAAAAACGGAGAGGAATTTGAGATGCTTGAGCAAGAAATAGAAACAGAGCATGCTTCAAATTCGAAGTACCTGAAAAGCTCTGCCAACAACATCCCAAAAGTCAACTCATCACGGCATAATGGTGGAGAGAGAAATTTGAAGAAAATTAAGAAGGCTCACCAAACACGAACTACAGATGTGAGTTTGAGCCAAAAGAAGAGAGAAGAAGACATGGCAGAGGCAGAGGACACACTCAAACCAAGAAAAATACTGAAAATTTCCTAAAAGGACTTGCAAACCCAGAAATTGTATCCATGATGGAAGACTCTACCCCACAGGAAAGGGATGGGAAAGTGGTCCCCTCCTTACCCCCACCACTACCTAGTGTCGACTCTACAAATATTAAATCCTACGGAGATGCGGTCTATAAAAGTCAGGAGGACAAAGCTGTGTACTTCATTGATGAAATGGAAGACCTCCAACTCGAGGTAGATACACGAAACACAAACTCCGGCGAAGGAATCATACCAGAGATCACCCTTCCAGATACACTTGTCCAATCCATCAGAGCATAATGGCAAGACTGCATTACCATCAAACTACTAGGAAAAGCCATCGGATATCATGCTTTATCTACTAGATTAAAATCGATTTGGGATTTGCAGGGAGATTTTGAAATTATTGATTTAGATGAGGGGTTCTTCTTAATTAAATTTGATTTCAAACAGGATGCGACACAGGCGTTAAACGGATGACCATGGATAATCCCCTACCATTATCTCACCGTTTGCAAATGGGACCCCAACTTCAAACCTTCAGAGGCTATAGAAACTTCAATAGCGGGTTTGGCTCCGGTTACCGGAACTACCAATTGAATATTACAGCGAAAGTGTGCTAAGAAGAATTGCAATCAAATTTGGAAGACCCATTAAGGTTGATTTCAATACAACTGCATCCACGAGGGGGGAGTACGCTCGCATTTGTGTTGAGATTGATCTCTCAAAGCCTCTAACACCAGCGTTCATCCTAGCTGGAAAGGAATATAAGGTAGAATACGAATTCATACCTCAGATTTGCTTCAAATGTGGCCAGGTGGGTCACCGGAAAGAGATATGTACTCATCGGCCGGAAAACAAAATCCCGGAGCTCTCTTCCTGAAAAACAACTCACCTCTTACAAGCCAACGGTAACCTGCTGGACAAGAACGGTAACATTGGAGATGACCAAAGCCTGGTGAAAGAGATAATTGAGAAAATGGCCATAAGTCAACAAAGACCTAACTATGGATCTTGGATGATAGTCAAAAGGAAGCCACAAAGGCCTAATACAAATACGCAGAAGAAATTCACAGACAACTCCCTGAGCGGCCCAAAGAAAAACGGGCAAAGCCGAAGCCAGAAGCCCAACACCAATTATAACCGATTTGGGGCCCTGATATTCGAAGATAACAACCCGATTTGGGGCCCTGATATTCGAAGATAACAACCATGGCCCTATAGAAATGAGCCCAAACGTGAACCCTCAAGATGATGGACAGGAAACCACAAGAACGACACAGACTATCATAAAACAGCCCCAACAAGCCCAGTCCAGTGCTAATATTACAACTAGAGACCACGGTAAAACACCCAATTCAAAGACCCATTTACCTAGCCCTCCTAGCCTCTCTAAAACCACTGACCCAACAACTTTGAACCCTAAATAGAAACTACACACATATAGTTTTGAGCCGCCGCATGCACCACAGCCTGCATCAACCTCTTCACCGTCCCACACCCTTTGTTCTCTGGAGACGCGAACCACTCCATCTCCTCACCCTTTAACTCCAAACCTTAGTAAAACACCAGATCTGCAACCCAATCAAAAGCTCCACTATGAAATTGATCGAAGTCAGAAAACGCAAATTCTTGGTGATGGAAATGAAAGAACAGAAAGGCGAAGATCGAAAAATGTTCTGTGAAATAGCTACAATAATCAAAGAATTCAGTTTGATACCGAGACCAGATCGATGGAACAAAGCAGAAGCCCCGTCAGAAGTAAGGATGTCAGTTGTGACACATCCTACTGTAGGACTAGAAAAGGCAAAGACATTTCTGAAAGGTAAGCTTGTAATATCCCGAACGTAGGGTTAGCCCGTTATTATTACTTTAGCGACAATTTTTATCGGTGACGTTCCTTTGAATCTTTAGTGACAACTTTTATGAGCGATATCATTTAGGACCTTTAGCAGATATTTTTATGATTTCAACTTACGATGATGAAGCTGGTTATATGGTAATTTATAGCAATATATTTATTTATTTTTTTCGCAACAGATTATATGAGTGATGTTCTTTGGAGTATTTAGAGATAAGGTGCATGAGTAATATCATTAGCAATCATTGATAATAACCATTAGTTACCGACCAAAAAAAAATAGGCACAACAGGGAAATAAATGAAATTGAAGGGGATGACTTTGAAAATTTTAATTTCAATTGGGTCTTTGTTTAAATATAGATATAATGAAAAAAAAAGAAGAGAAAAGGATAGAGAACAAAGAGAGAAGACACGCAAAGAGAGAAGGGCAAGGCAGCCGGCCCTAGAACGGGCGGTGCCCCGTCTCTCGGATTAACTGAGCCATCTGTGACGGCGACACCAAAGGGCCACCGGGGACGACACCGGAATAGCCACTAATCCATCCACCTAAGGGCTGCCCTCGCTAAGCCCAATGTTAACAAATCTGCGAAAGGCAGCGCTGGTGTCCTTTTACCGTCGATGGGCATCGACCAACCATGACCGGTAACCATCGCTATTTCATCGATGACTGCCGATGCACACACACACACACACACACACACACACACAGAGATTGGGCGGGGTGACCGGTAGGCTAATCGGTAGTGGTGACGTCAATTTAATCGACGGTTGGAGATCGCGACAGGTGTTGTTTTAGGCGATTGGGATTGGTGGTCGATGTGCCGGTGGTGACGTAGCGCCAATGGTCGACGGCGACGATGTTGGTGATGCGTCAGTTTATGAAGATCACAAAAGTTGGTCCGTGGCTAGTTACAGTGGGGCAACGGCGGTGGTGTTTTGGTATTGGGTGCACTGGCAACCGTGGTGCTTAAGAGATTGCACTAGGATGGAGAAGGGAGATCGGGTGGTCGGCCTTTTTTGCGCCTGCGGTTCTGCTATGAGAGCGACGGTGATTGTAGTGGAACCATGGGTTTGTGGTGATGATAGTTGACAGCAGCGATACGATGGTTTGACACAGCAGTAGAGAAGGTTTGTTGCTTCTCTTATGTTACCTCCGGTGAGTTGGGTGGTGGAACGGTGACCGGGAGTGTGCCCGATTAGTGATAATTGGTGATTGGAGGTGCATCTAAGGTGGAGCTTGGCTGTTGCAGCGGTGGTAACACTTAATACTATTGATTTAATGAGTTAAGACTAAAGAATTTTGGTGACACTCTGTATAAATTATGAAATGGGTTCTTGTGGATGCCTTTGTTCTTGGTGAATGAAATGGAATGAACGAGATGGTTATTTAGGTGTACGGGTGTGTGTGTGTGTGTGTGTGTGTGTGTGTGTGTTTGGCAAGAGTATACGTGTGGTTATTGTTGGACGAGCGTGTGTATTGGGGTGAAATTTGTCTGGGTGCATATGAGGAATGTGATATGGAGTTTGTTTTTAGGTTTAGAGCTATAACTATGATGGTGGCAGACTAGTTATGGGGTTATTAGAAGGTGGTTGTGGTTGGGCGATGAATGTAACATGGGTGCTTTTCAGGCATTATTATGTAGGTGTGTTTGGCGTGAGAAGTACGATTGTGTACGTTTGGGGGTGTGGGTGAGTATGTGCGGATGGAATATATATGGCTGTACAACAATGTGCGTGAATGTGTAGTATGTACAATGTGTACATACAGAGTGTGTCAGTGGGTAACAGGGTACAATAATTTTGTGTGCATAGTATGGAGTGTAGTGTGAAGTTGACTTCGTGTGTAGAATAGTAACAATCATGGTGGTCGAATGGTTGTGGGTTGTTGGAAAGTGGCATCTATAATGGTAGATTGGTTGTGGAAGCCAGCAGCGGGTATGTTGGGTTTTGGTGGTATTGATTATGAAACGGGGGTTCGACGGTACTAGTTCAATATTGTTGTAATTAATGGTTGTGGTTTAGCGGTGGTGCTCGAGGTCACTGGAGTGGGGCAACCGTGGTAGAGTGTATATTACGGCGGTTGATAGAATTTAGGACCCTGTTGATTGATGAGGGAAGTTATTGGTTGCAATGGTTGATGGGTGTGGCAATTACACTGGGATGGAGTAGCTGTCGGTGAAATGAGTATGACTGTATAATTCTGGTATCTGGGTGGGTTATGTGCTGGCACCGATAGGTGTACGTGTTTCATGTGTTTAGGCAAGTGTGTATATTGTGTAGGCATGGTTGTGGCTGAACAATAAGGTGTAATAGGGGTGCATGTTGGACACTATTGCATGAGGAGTGCGGTTGTGTATATTGTAGCAATAGGGCATGCTCGATGGGTTAGTGACATCAAGTTAGTTGAGAGAGGCTCGACAGCGGTGATGAAATGCCGAGAATGGCATGGTGAACTGGGCACGATTTTGGAAGGGTTGTGTAGCGGGCGGTCAGATGCGGCGTCGAAATTGTTTGCGGAAATAATCAACAGGAATTATCAATGATGCCTTCGTGTCATAGTAAAGCTGGGAACATGGAGATAAAAAGAATGGCCCTAATTGTTCTTTTAGCAAGATGTAGCAGCGAGATTGTCGCTCCAGAAACTTTGATGTGGGAAATGCGTAGCGTCATGTAAGTGACCCTTTGATTCAACTAGTATATTTATATGCAATGTATATGTTCATCTACTGTTAAAAATGTGTTGCTTATTAGTATTGACCGATTTAATTATGTTTAACTGCTCTGGCTTAATTTACCAAAAAGCTTCTAGTGATTTATTTCTCGTTAAAAACCGGACCAGCATGTAACTGATATTTTGCTTAGAAAATGCAATGAAACTCAGATTTGAAATGTTTTGGCATTTGACGTATTTGTGATATTGAACATTTTGAAAGTTATCGAAAGGGGTGTGTGGATAGTTTGTTGAGTGGTTGTGTTTACGATGAACCAAAAAGATAGTTCTTGTTTATTCGATTGTTGTGCCCCATATTCACGGGGGAAAGTTGGATTTCAGGCCCTGGTCAACGGGGCTTGTACGTTGATGCACAGTACTGTTGCTCGTGGTTCGCCTATGCGTCCACAGAATTTTATCTCGGATGGAGAAGGGATTTCGGGCCCTAGTCAATGGGGCCTATACGCTGACCGCAGCATATCGTTTGAGCTAATGTTGGGATTGAACTGGTTGTTATGAAGTTTTGTCATTATACACTTCAGTTTTTGGTTTCATGTACTTTGTTTTGTTTTACCAGATAATTATCAAATCTATGATTTTTAGATATCTTAATGATGCTACAATATAAAGTGAGTTATTTTTTGACATGCTATGGTCCACCTAGTTGAATCATTGGTTACTTACTAAGCACGTGGAAGCTCACCACTTACTTATCATTTCAGGTTTGAAAGTAGGGTAATGGTGACGAGCATAGGAAGGAACAATTTGGCACTGAGCTCCGAAGACTGTATTGGTTGAGTCGCTAAAGATTTAGATTGTTGGGTTAGTTTAGTTGTTAACAAATCAGTGTTGAAACCAATAAAACAACCCTAGAGGGGGGTGAATAGGGTTTTTGAAAATTAATGGGGAATTTAAATTAAGCACAATCATAAATCTCAATCAAACCAAGTAATAATTCAATGAAGATGCTAACTAAATAATCTCAAACAATTAAAGAGCAATAAGTAAAGAGATTGAGTTATAGATACTTGACAAGGAGATTTAAATGGTTCGGCTTGAACTACCCTCAAGCCTACATCCACCTCTTCAAGGAAGTCCCTTGCAAGAGCACTAGAATCCACTAGCAACAATCTTCTTCCGGGTCAAGATCAAAACCCTTACAACACTTGGTGATATCCCCACACCAAGCACAAGCCTTGAATCCACAAAGCTCACCCAAGACTTGACAAACCCAAGCCTTGATCACAATCCTTTTACAAAGATCAATTGTGTACAAAGAAACCTTCTTGAAAGGAAATGAGTACAAATGAAGCTCTAGTACAATAGAGAGATGAGAGAATTGATGACTTGAAGAATGCTCACTCTCAATCAAAGAATTGCTCACAAAGATGCTCTCTTTAATGATGTAAAATCATGAAGATGAAGAGAGAAAAGTTTAATCTATGAGCCTTGATATTTCTCTAATGAATGGAGGCTTAGAATGTGGTTTCCATGGTGTATGATGAAGCCCCAAATCATTTATATAGAGAGCAAATGAAATATAGCCGTTAGAGGCAAAATATGGGCAAAACTGCCATTGTAGTCGACTGTATTCCCAATGCAGTCGACTGTAATCCCTCTAAAATAGCCGTTGGAGTTTTGTCCTCGAAAATAGCCGTTGGAACTGAATTTTGACCAATGTAGTCGACTGGATTCAAATACAGTCGACTGTATTACCCTACTGCCTATCAGCTGCCTCACGGAACCCCCTTTCCTATTTTGGGCATAACTTTCTCTAGAAAAATCAGATTGAGGTGCCGTTTTTTGCGTTGGAAAGCTAATGAAAAGTTTTATTAAGGTATGAAAAGATTGGCACCAAAAAAGTTTTTGAGAAAATCTGAGTGAGCTCCAAAGTTCACTCATTTTCAAGAACCACACTTGTGTGAAAGGTTATGAACTCACATGCAATGCACAAGGTGTCCTAAGGTCTTTTTAGGTCATAGTCATCAATCCAACCATCAAACCAAGACTAGTTACATAATAGTAAAGACCAATCATAATCGTAGTAACTTAGCCTTTGCATTCTTTCTTGCTCTTTGACATAGGGCTTGATGAAGCTTCCATAGTATGTCCACTATAACTTTAAGCTTCTTTGGCTTCAATCCATCTATCCAACTTCTCAAATGTGTCTTCATGAGTGTCATATATATATATATATATATATATATATATATATATATATATATATACTAAGAATCCACTTAAAGCACACATTAGAACATAATCAATGTGTAGTTATCATCAAAACAAGATGTAAGCCTAGGTTATCCAACCATAGGGCTAACAAGTGTTATGATGAGTGTTAGCATAAATGTTGTATTCAAGTAGGAAAATGTAATTTAAGTTGTAGAAGTTTTAATTTTCGCTGCGGCATATGTTGGTTTTAGCGAGTAAGGCCTGGTAGAACCCTCGGTTGGAGTCCATTGGGTCTGCGGCCAGTCACGTGCCTAGCTCGCGGGCCTGCCCGTGGGTTCGGGTCGTGACAAAGCTTCCCTTTTTTGCTAAAGATATCCTACACAAGCACTCGATGACCATTTTGATCTGGAACACCAGAGCTACGGGAAACATGAATTTTAGAAATAATTTTCAGCAACTCCACCATGAGTTTAAACCGAATATTGTGGCTCTCATGGAAACTAAAGTCACCTTCCAGTCTATGGGTAATTTCTTTGAAAATTTTGGGCTAACTATGTCCAATATAATAGACCCCAATTGTCGCGCTGGGGGTTTTGGGTTATTTGGAATCCGCTCGAAGTCACAGTGATCCCCGTTCAAATGCATCATCAGGTGGTTCATGTGGAGGTGAAGAAAAATAATTTTGAAAATTGGTTCTTTTGGGCTGTTTATGGTAACCCACATCAAGCCAGCATAGCTGAGTTGTGGGAAAACCTCTCTGATTTTGTCGACACCTTTCCAGTTCCTTGGGTGGTTACGGGTGACTTCAACGACTATACAGGACCCTCCGAACGACAAAGTTTCACACCTTTCACTGATACTCAAAGATGCCATCTTTTTAATAGCAATTTAAATAAGTGCGACCTTATGGACCTGGGAAGTCGTGGCCCTAGATTGACGTGGGATAATGGAAGATAGGGCCTTGCCAATACCAAAGAACGCCTGGACCGTGTGGTTGCTAACAGTGATTGGAGGATCAGATTTCTTGAGGCCACCGTCACTAACCTTCCTCGTATGTACTCTGATCACTGCCCTTTACTTTTGCATATTCATGGCATTGATAAACTTAAGACTCATAATAGACCTTTTAGGCTGGAAGCCATGTGGCTAGAACATGAATATTTCATAAATGTTGTTGAACAAGCGTGGACTAATAACACTTCCTTAAACCAGGCTAAAAATAACTTCCGCCCCCTTACTATTAAATGGAATCATGAAACCTTTGGCAATATTTTTAGAAGGAAAAACATATTCTTGCCAGAATGAATGGTATCCAAATGGCCCTGACCATTTCAGCTTCAACCTTGATAAACTTGACAGAGAGCTGAAAAAAAAGTATAATAATATTCTTAAGCAGGAAGAAATTTTCTGGTTCTAAAAATTGAGATCTCAGGCCATAACGCTTGGTGAAAGAAACACTAAATTCTTTCATGTGACTACCCTTAAAAGAAGGAAAAGAAATAAAATTGAGGGCCTTAAAATCAATAATAATATCTGGACGGATGATCCTGAAGAACTGAAAACTATTATTATAGACAACTTCCAAAAACTCTTCTCTGATGATGATCCTGTTAGATACTACCCCAGTTGGTTTAATAATGCTTTGCTGGAACCTGAACTCCAGGTTTCCTTTACCAAAAATGTTGATGACATTGAAATTAAGAGAGCTACGTTTGATATTAAGGCTAATAAAGCCCCTGGGCCCGATGGGATATCCTCCCTTCTTTATCACAAATTTTGGGATGTCATAGGTCCTTCTACATGTCAATATGTTAAAGAACGTTTTCAAAATAAATATCTTCCCCCTGAGGATAAAAATGTTCTGGCCTAGTTCAGGCCCATAAGCCTTTACAAAATTGACCTCCCTGAAAGAATCACTCAGTTCAGGCCCATAAGCCTTTACAAAGTGAATTATAAAATTATTACCAAAATTATCATTAACAGAATCCGCCCCCTCCTTGAAAACCTTATAGGCCCTTTTCAGAGCAGCTTTCTTCATGGTAGACACTCTGTCGACAACATATGCATCACCCAGGAAATCCTTCACTCTCTCAAAGCCAAAAAAGGCAAACAAGGGGGTATGATATGAAAATTTGACCTCGAAAAAGCCTACGATAAGTTAAAATGGCAATTCATAAAAGGGATAATATCAGTTATATCCCTCAGTTTAGGTGGTAAATTACAGTCAAAGACATAGATTTGAAAAATTTTCAGTTTTATCATTAAATGTTATAATAATGTATCAGATATGCCCACCATTAGGGTTCTGTTGCCCTGACAAATGTTTTTTGCTGATGTGGCAATACTGTATTTAAAAAATGGCATTACTACCCTTATGACCTGTAGATTTGAGTGCCATTCTCTCTTCTTTCGTTCTTTTTTGTTGCTTCTTTAAAGGGGACATATTGTGTTTTTTGAGAAGAGACAAAATAAAGGGCAATAAAGGCGGAGAGACGTAGGAGGGCAACGGCAATAGCATAGGCAGCTGGGTAAAGACGCACGCATGGGTGCCGCAAAGAGTTTGTAAGTGTTGAATTTCGTAACTGGGTTAAGTTAAATTTCTATGGCTTAATTTGGGGGTTTGATTTGAGGGTTTGATTTTAGGATTAATTGTTACAAAAACTAACCCTAAACTGAAACCGTGAGTGGGTGATTTGAGGGTTAATTTTTGCTTTTGTATTTGTGAAATGGGTGATTGTGGAATGATAGAGGGGTTTAGTTGGGTAAACGGCGAGTTAATAGGAGCATTTGAATGTATGTATGCTATGTGTTTGATGAAATGCCACAATGAACTTTTATGCTGAACAAGGTTTTTTTTTTTCAAATTTCAGAGGCACAATTCAATTCAATGTCTTCCTCGAGCACGACCCAAAACAAGCATTATTATAATGCTTCGGAGTTGAATTATGAGAACAAATACTGTGACTGTCGATTGAAATCAGCTATAAAGGTCTCAGAATCAGAGGAAAATCGCTACAAGCTGTATTATGTATGCCAGCAGAAGAAATGTAAAATGTGGACTTGGTGTCATCCAACCAACTTTCCTATGAGTGCTGCAATATGTGCTCCCCAGCATGAAATTCGACGGCATATTAATCTGGATATACAACATGAGGTGATTGCATTAAGGGAGAGTGGAAGGGCTATGAAGCAGATGATTGTGCACCTTGAAAGCAGCTACAGATTGCAACAATGTCTTGTTCTAGGGTGTTTTTTTTATGTGTATAATGTCTGTAATTATTGTTGTACTTAAATAGTCATGTAAGAACTCTAAGATGTATTTGATGGTTTATATGAAGGTTGAGGGATATAAGTGATTTATCCCCTATATCAATTATGTAAAGTTGTATCAGTTTTTAAGTAAGTTTATATCACCTTGCCAATATATGCTACATTGTTGTCATTGCTTCATACTTCGTAAGTATGTTTTACATACCAGTTGAATTAATTCACCATCACAACAAATACATGATAAATCTAAAATTGAATACACAAAGTCATTCTTATCACTAAGACATAACAGCTGTTTTTACATACAAAAACTTGCCTTAATACAATTGTCATTGTCGTTACTTAACTTACAACCCGAAGGTCCATCAACCCATACATACTATAAGTTCTTAATATACATACAAAAGCTTGCCTTAATACAATTGTCATTGTCATTACTTAACTTACAACCCGAAGGTCTATTAACCCATACATACTATAAGTTCTTAATATACATACAAAAGCTTGCCTTAATATGCATTTTTCTGTCAAAATATTACCATCACTTAACTTATAACCCAAAACTAAGTCCCTCTACCAGTTGCCTTCTTTGCATTTTTCTGTCAAAATATTACCGTCACCTAACTTATAACCCAAAACTAAGTCCCTCTACCAGTTGCCTTCTTTGCATTTGTATCCACATGCATAGCATTTGGTCCCATTGTAACCCGCGAAGAAGAACGAGTAGTCACTCCACTTGTGGCAGCGGTCTATGAACATTAAATAAAAATTAGATGACAATAAAATAAAAAAATATATTTATGCACTTACAGTCACACACTTACAATAAGACACTTACATTTAGAGTGCATGTGCCTCTGCCTCTGACTCTGAAGCCCCTTCCTTTTCCCCTTGAACTAGCAACATCATTAATAGACCCTGCCCCATGAACACCATCACCGCCAGCCCCTTCACTAACAACACTATCCCCTCTGCCTCTACCCCTGGCAGGGGCTCTTTCTCTGCCTCTGGCAAGTCCCCTGCCTCTGCCCCTTGAAGCTGCACCATCATTTGCAGACCCTGCCCCATGAGCACCATCACCACCAGCCCCTTCACCAACAGTAGCCCCTCTGCCCCGACCCCTGGCAGGTGCTCTGCCTCTGCCCCCTGAAGTTGCACCATCATTAACAGACCCTGCCCCATGAACACCATCGCCACCGGCCCCTTCACTAACCACAGTAGCCCCTCTGCCTCTACTCCTCGCAGGTGATCTGCCTCTGCCTCTGGTAAGTCCCCTACCTCTGCCCCTTGAAGCTGCACCTTCACCATGAACACCATCACCACCAACAGTAGCCCCTTCTCCAACACCACCAATAGTATCCCCTTCTCTAACACCCCCAACAGTAGCCCCTTCACAACACAGTTTCCCATGCACGTTCACTAACTCCACCAACAGTAGCCCTTTCACCAACAGCATGACTCATTCCACCACCAGCCTATAAAAAATATACAATCCAAAGTAATTAGAGTTAGAAAGTAAAAGAAAAAAAAAGGGAAATTACTTACATTTCCTCTACTTCTTCCCCTCACTGGAGCCCTTTGGCAAGTCCTCTTATTGTGTCCATAATCATTGCATGTTGTGCACCTTCCCCTTGCTGACCTGCTCTGACTAAGTGCTTCATCTGCATCCCTTCTCCTATTTTTCCTTGGTCTTCCAGGGAGTCTTCTTAGTGGTGGTGGCAAGACAACAGAAGGCTGCACATCTAGTGGAGGCCAAAATGCACTATTTGGTATAGGGTGAATTATTTGACCATAGGCTTGAATATACATATTCTTCTTAAAGTAATCATCCACATAGTCCTCAAGTCTTCCCCTTTTAAATGTGATGCAAGCCACAGCATGTTTACATGGTATCCCACTAACATCCCAAACCCTGCAGTCACATGTTCTTTTATGAATATTCACACAGTAGTGCAAATTGTATTCCTCTACCGGAAACTCAAACTCACCACCAACCAGAACACTACACTTCCTACTTGCTTCCTTCATGACATTTAATTTGGATATAACTTTTGGTGCCACATCCTTATCCCCATCACTCCCTTCATCATGCTTCTTATGAAATCTTGTCATTAACTTCACCCTAAGTTGCTCAATCAAGGTCATAACAGGCATGTATCTAAGATCCCCCACCCAACTGTTAAAACACTCACTTATGTTATTTGTTATGCTTTCACACTTCACCATAGGGTCAAAACCAAATCTTGTCCATGTAAAAATAGGTAGTCTGGACAGTCACACATGTGCTCCTTCATTGACATCTTTGATTATTTGCATGGCATATCTGATATTAGGACCACTGTATGCCTTAGCAGCCCTCCAAAAATTGATCTTCAAGCTAAGTCCTGGAAAATGTTGCCTAAAATTAGCATAAACATGCCTTGCACAGTGCCTATTATACACATCAGGAAACACCATTGTGATTGCCTCTCCAAGACCCTTCTGCCGATCACACATAAAGGTCCATGGCTGACCTTCTTTACCTTCTCCAATCTGATTTTTACGGTGTTCAAAGAAGAAAACCCAACTTTCCTTTGTTTCACCTTCTACTACAGCAAATGCAACAGGAAACAAACCATTGTTTCCATCAAAGGCTACATCAGATAACAACACACCACCATAGGTACCCTTTAAGTGACAGCCATCAAATTCAATCCATGGTCTACACCCCTTCATAAAACCATTTATCATAGCAAGAAATGTCACAAATACCCTCTTGAACAATGGACTACCTGTCAGGTTAGGTCTCTCATACTCTATGCCTATCACTGCAGCATGATTAGTTCTTCTTACCATCTCTTTATATTTTGGCAGTAGGTTATAAGACTCAGTATGACCACTATCAATCTCATCCCTTGCTATCTGTCTAGCCCTATAAAGTTGCATTCTACTTGGTGTGACACCAAATTTCCTTAGCTCTGCAATCATGCCAGGGAATTTCATGTCTGGATTAGTTCTAAGAACATCCACCAACTTTTTGGCTATCCAAGGGGAGGTAGCCTCTGACTGCCTCTCTGATCTTACACATGCATGGTCAGGGTTAAGGTTTCTAATCCTAAAAGTTACATCATCAATACATACAGAGGCATGAATCCTTCAATTGCAACCCTCAGCAGCACAATGTGCAGTGACCCTAATCTTGTCACTTTTATCTCTCACTAAAGTAAAGCCCTCTTGAATTACAAAGTCTTTTAGAGTCCACCTAAATTCTGTGACATTCTCAAACAACATTCCCTGTTCAAGCACAATTGGTTGCCCAGCCTGTCTAACAAAAGCCTTTCCTCTAACTGCATTAACTTCACCCTCTATACTAGACTCAATTGAAAACTGTAGTTCACAATCATCATTGCTCTTATAATCAGGCATGTCATCAGACACATCAAGGTCACTCCTCACTGGCTCTTCTTCATTATACTCTTTATCAATAGAAATTGATTCCTCAGACTCAACATTAGGGGTTTCTACATTTGGCGGATCACCAGTAGGAAGATTAACAATAGGGGGATCAACAGTAGATGGAATAACAACCCTATGAGGTACTGCCTCAACCCCAGTCACATACACATCAATGACATTCTCTATCTCATATACCTTAAACATGCTAATAACATCATGATCATCAATAAGCTGATAAAAGCTATTTTGTCCAGGTACTTTTATCTTCAAACCAAGTAACATATTGACATTACAAGGATCATCATTCAAAGCTAAGTCACACACATCTTTGAGCAAGTCATAATAAGAGTACCTCGTATGATCAACATTGCCAATGTAGTATTCTGCATTTTTATAGTGGACTAGCAGATCGTGAATTACAAGGGCCATTTGGAACCTAAGTACGGAAAATAACAAAAAATTACTTCACTACCATTTCAAATACAAACAAACAACACAGAGAACTCAGGTTTTGAACGTAATTCAAAAATGCCCAAAAATTCAATTTCTTACAAGGTTGCATATGCAAAAGTGGAAAATAATTCACAGAACCCATAAAGGCCTCACTATATACGTGACGAGGTCTCCAAAACTTGATTTTACGTATTAATCGACACTATATTTAAGTCTAAAAACAAAACCCCCAAATTTCTTACAAAGACAAAAAACGAATGATAGAAAAAGAATTATAGGAAATACAATACCCCTTATATTTGTTTACAGAGTCCCTAAAACATATTTTACTTCCAACCATATTTTTTCAAAACAGAGCAAAAACTACAGAAACCTACAGTGATATGAAGCAGTTGGGAATCAGTAAGAAGATGATCGTAGGAGTTACTTTTTTTGTTAGAATCAACTCCAATCATGCGAGTGTCGTCTATGTTGCAACGGAGGAAGTAGGGTTTTTTTGGGTGAGGAAAGTCGAGGGTTGAGAAGTGAGGAAGACAGACAGAGCGGGGAAGAGAGAAGGTGGGTGGCCGTTGTGGGGATCAGTGCCCCTTCATATTTCCCTCTCATTTTAGTCTGAAGGGCAATCACGACTTTTCATCCCAAATTTTAACACCGTTCGTATTCCGTCTGGTCAATGGACATAACTGATATAAACGGAAACATGTGTCCTCGGCTGTAATTTACCCCTAAACTGAGGGATATAACTAATATTATCCCTTCATAAAACACACCCTCCATGAATTCAAGTTCCCCCTGAACGTCGTTGATCTGATCATGGATTGTGTGATGGGTAACCACATGTATTTTCTTTGGAATGGTGAAACCACCAATCCTATCAAACCTGGTAGAGGGATTAGACAAAGAGACCCCTTTCCCCCTATCTTTTTATCCTTTGCATGGAAAGATTATCCAACCTCATATGCATGAAAACTAATTCTAAAAAGTGGACTGGTTTGCGTGCCTCTAGAACTAATCCTTCCATCTCTAATTTATTTTATGCTAATAATTTTATGCTTTTTCTACTGCTACTAAGACAAATTGTAAACATATGCTTGAAGTCCTTAATGTTTTCTGTGAAGAAGATGGTCAAAAAATCAAATTTGCTAAATCCAAGATGTTTATATCTGAGAATATTATAATACCCCAAAAATTTTCTTTTCCTTATGCAAAATTAGTATTTTTGAATAAATAAGTTTGTGATCTTTTTGATGATATTAAGAAAATGGTTTGGGTTGTTTCTGAAATTTTCGGTTAAATGAAAAGTGATTTCATTCGAATCAAAATGAAGGGAAATGGTGTTTTGGAGTTTCTGGAGTTTTTGTCGACTTAAAAGTTTCAAGTCGAATGAAAATAGTTTGGCTTCAAATAAAAATGGATTTTCTTCGAATAAAAAGATTTTGTGTGAAAAAATGAGCTTCTGAAGTTTTGAGTCTACTTAAAAGTTTTGAGTCGACTGAAAACTAATTTTTAGGGGAAAAATGAACAGTACTTTTAGTCGACTGAATAGTACTTTTTAGTCTAATTAAAAAAATTTCGATCGACTTAAATGTGATTTTCAGTCGAATAAAATCTCAAGATTTTGGGAAAGACAATTTTACGGCTGAAGGATTGAGTCGACCAAAAACTATTTTCGATCGAATACAAACTTGTTTTTTGTTTCATAAAAATAGTGTTTTTATTCATTCCTAGCCCTTTTTGCGGTTCTTTGTTTCTTTTCTTCTCCTTTGTGAGAGAGAGAGAGAGAGAGAGAAGAAGAAGAAGGCCTGGAAAGCTTGGAAGCTCTAAGGAGGAACACTTAAAGATTTGTGACTCTCAAAAGGCTTGATTAAGGTAAGAGTTTACTTTTGAAAATTTGAATCCACGATGGACTAATCGCTCATGTAAGTCTTTAGATTCTTTTGAAATCCAAACTTTTTCAAATGGAGATAAGTGATTCTTCCTCTCATTTTTGTTTTGAAATTTGTTAAGGATGACTTGTTGTCAATTCTATGATTTGTGAAAATCAAATTCCGTCGAAATTGTTTGACATCCGAATTTTGACATATCGATATCGTTCGTTTCAGTGATTTATGATCGTCATTATTTCATGAACTTGACTTATTGTTTGACAAGTTCGTTATTTGATAATGTTATTTTGAAGCCTTTGAATATGATTTGACATATTCGATATTTGGTAACAGTTATTCTGATATTTTTATTTTGAGTAATTTTATGAGTCATGTCACAGTGTATGTGACTTATTTCTGACTTACCCACGTGGAGTGAAACGTGGGCTAGCTCAGGGGAGTTGAACTTGAGATCGTGATCTTACTTTCTGAACCGGCCTCATATGTCAGGAATGACGTGTGTGACCACTTTCTGAATGACTCTCTAGTGTATGTTTCCGTACTCAGATATATTTTGACATTTGATATTTAATTTGATAGTGTCTGTTTCTGTACTCAGATATATTTTGACATTTGACATTTGGTCTGACAGTGTCTGTCTCTGTACTCAGATATATTTTGATATTGGATATTTGGTCTGACCTCTGTTCAGTCGAAACTGGTGTGCCTTTGAAATATTGTCTTTCAGATAAAATTTGACATTTGAAATTTGATTTGGTGTCCGTTCCGTTGAAACTTTTTGTGTTTGACTTTGTATTCAGAAATGTTTTGATATTCAAAATCTGGTTCGATTATCCGTTCCGTTGGAAAAAATTTTGTGTTTCCGAAATTTCGTTTCTCGGATGTTTTTGCTTCCGATTGATTGGTCCTTTGAACAACCTTACTGGGTATTTGACTCATTCCCTTATTGTTTTTGCTTTCAGGTGACTAGTAGGTAGAATTTTGAATTTGAAGGGCTAGCGGTGTGACCAAGGGTTAGCTACCTTATTTCAGAGTTAGTATTAATATTTAAATGTAACAACTAAGATAAGTTGGTATCATTTAGATTTTGTTTTGAAACTCCGTGTTGGAGAAACTTTTGGATTGTATAAAAGCTTTGGGTCCCTATGTCAGATATTGATGCATTTTGGGAATTATTAGTGCATGCTCTGATTTACCATTTGGGAGACTTCTGATAATTATAAGGCTTTTTTTATTTTCGCTTATTCGGCGTTAACGCTCCGTATTTAAATAATTTCGGGGCGTTACAAATATCCCTAGACATGAAGCCTGCACCCTAAGTAGAATGAATGGTATTACGATTACTAACAATCCGGGCATGTACCTTAGAATTCCCCTCATACATAAAAGACTCTCAGAACAAAATTTCTCCCACATTATTGAGAGAGTGCAAAACAAACTAGCTGGATGGAAGTCTAAACTGTTATCCATGAGTGGTAGAGTTACTTTGGTTCAATCGGTTACTGTAGCCTTACATATCTATACCATGCAGACTAATCCCCTCCCTATGAATATCTGTAAAAAGCTTGATAAACTGAATAGAGAATTTATATGGGGAGACACCAGTAACCTTAGAAAACTGTACTTAATTAATTGGGATATGGTCTGTTGACCTAAAAAGTAGGGTGGTTTGGGTATTCAGAAAACTAGGGATAACAATATCTCTATGCTATCCAAACTGGGATGGAATATCAATAAAGGTGAACAAAAAATCTGGGTTGAGGTGAAGAGAGAGAGAGAGAGATAAAATCACCAACAACCCTCGGGATTGGGAGAAGAAAAGAAATGCTTCCAGTGTTTGGAAAGGAATCCTAAGTACAAAAGGCTTTCTTGAAAAGGGAACTAAGTGGATTTTTGGAGATGGATCTAAAATTTCCTTATGGAATGATTGGTGGTGTGGTGATAAACCCTTGAATCAAAATGGGTTGAGAGGTAACACTAACATGAAAGTTTGTAGCATAATAGAAGGAAAAGAATGGAAGATCACTGAAATTGAGAATGCTTTATCTACCACTGAGAAAACTGAGATAATCAACACCCCTTTAGCGAAACTCAGTGACGTTCAAGACACCCCTTGCTGGGGACCCTCAGGTAATGGTAAATTTTCTACTCAAGCTGTTTTTGCCTTGATGTCCAGCTCCAACCCCTAGCAGCCTCATATTATTAACAACAATTGGAGCAGAATTTGGAAGATGTACATCCCCCAAAATTTAAAAGGTTTTGTTTGGAATGTCCTCCATGATAGGCTCCCTACCAACTCTCTTAGGAAGATCCGTGGCATAACTGACATGAACCTTTGCCCCAGATGCCTTAGCTATGAGGAAACCACTCTACATGTCTTATGGAGTTGCAAGTATGCAACTGAAATCTGGGCTACACATCTTGATAACCAACAATCTCAGCAACTCCAGAATCTTGATGTGGCTCAGTGGTTTTGGAAAGGGGTGAAAATGAAGGAAAATCATAACCAAGATTACCCCTGGGAAACTCTATTCATAGCTACTATGTGGACTAACTGGAAATGCAGGAACAAAAAGGTGTTTGATAATAAACATACATCTACTGCGGAAGGCCTGTACTCCAGCAAACATTTGGCAAGGGAAGTATCTATGGCTTTTCATCTAAACAATAAAAAACAGAACACAAAAATTCACAAACTAATCAAATGGTTTTTCCCAAATGCAAGTTTCATCAAAGTGAACACAGATGGAGCAGCTAAAGGCAATCCAGGAATGAGCGGTTACGGAGGAATAATCAGAGATGATCAAGGGAGATGGATGGAGGGCTTCTATGGAAACATTGGTCAAAATACAAGCTTAAATGCGGAAATATGGGGTATACACAGAGGCCTTATTACCATAAAAGAGGAAAACTGGTAGAGAACAACGGTGGAAACGGATTCAACAGCTGCCTTACAGCTAATCATGGAACAAGACATTCAAGACCACCCCCTCAGACCTATGGTGGAAGATTATCGAAAAATCATTACACAGATGAGAAGCGTTCTAATGCACACCATGCGGGAAGGGAACCAATGCGCGGACTACCTGGCAAATCTAGGTGTAGAACAAACAGACCAATACGTTTGTATTCAGATAGCACCTGGAGAGATGAACAACCTTCTAATGGCTGATTTGAGTGGAGTGGCCTTTGAGAGGCCCTCCAAGGAATCTATTTTCTTTCTTCCGATGTACCAAAAAAAAAAGTTTAGAGCACGACTAAAAGTAGGGGGTAGGACTTACTTGCATAAACCAACAAACCTTAAGATGTGGTTTAGCAGCATTATCTACCAGGCTTCTGATTGGATTTCGGCTCAAGCCAAGGGTCTTCTAATAGGACTTCATGGGCACAATCTAAACACTTTGCTCGCGTTAAACTTTGGATTGATTCTAAAATTTTACTTTCTCAGCTAACAAATACTTAAGATGTTTCAGACACTGTAAGGCCGATAATGTATGATTTCTGTCAGTTAATAACCAATATGCACCATGTAAGTATTGATAGGGTCAAAGGCTTACAGCTAAAGGAGGTCAGATCACTAGCAGCTTTTGCATGTCATGTCTGCATTGCCGTCCGTTAGGATTGGTTTGATGATACTTTGCTGTAGATGATCTAAATAATCTTATCCTTATGCTTTTGTATTATTGCAAGCATTATAACCTGTTTTCCAGTTGTGTGACTTAATATGTATAGTCGAAAAATCTAACCCTGAAAACTCTTGAAACTTTACATTTCAATGCAATTTTCTTTCTACCGAAAAAGAAAAAAAAAACTATTTGGTTACAAGTTGTCTTTAAAGCTTACGTTTATTTTGAAATTGCAACCGTCGCATCATTTGACAATGAACTTTTCTCATGTACAAAACGCTCCCTAATTTTGCATCTAGTTTCTAAGCAAGGATGTCGAACTTGTAAAGCCACACGTAGGGATGACACTTGACTTATTTGGTTTGATTTCAATTGGAAAACAGGCTCCCAATAAAACTCTGTGTCTAGGTATTCAACGCTTTTTCTGAAAAGTTCTGTAGTCTTTTCATCTTTCTGTTTATTTTTTTGTTTAGGTCCTCTGCTCAGATTTTCTTATTCAGATACTTTTATTATAAAAAAAAAAAGCATTTTATTCTTCAAGCCTAATCTGAGTTTGCAATATTGCCTGTTGCAGCAGAATCCAATTAAAGTCAAAGCTGGGTGTGATCCTAAAGTAAGTAATCAATTGTAATTAAGTGCTAAAAAGGTAATGACCATCCTAAAGTCCACTCTTTTAATTATGAAGCCTTTACTGGAATGGGTTGCACCTAACTTGAATAACAATCATTCCCTCAGTTTCCAAGTTACACCAGGGAACTTTAGAACAATTGTGTCCAACGTTCTACGCAAATTAGCTACTTTATGCGACATTAGGATGGGCAAACATCGGTTACTTTTGACTTAAGACAATATTCCCATGGGCCTATGATCGAACGATGCGACATTACGATGGGCAAACATTGGTTACTTTTGCCTTTATACAATATTACCGTGGGCCTATGATCGAACCATGGATTGTTTCCGTGGGCGTAGTTTAGGTTTGGTTGTTGGGTGGCCGAACTCAGCTTTAGAAGTCAAAAAATTAATTAAATCACAATGTATTATTCACTAAAAATTTTATGTATTAATTACTTTTCCGTAATCCAAATAAGGTACCTAGATATCATTTACCTTTTATTCAAAAACTGAACTTCTTAGTCATTATACCGCATGAAAACTGTTTTTGGTACTTTTTACCAAATACCATTAATGGCTTAAAGCTAATTTCAAAAAATAATTATGAATTTATACGTATGCATATATATGGCTCAGCAAGGTAGTTGAAAGCATATTGTCTGTGGAAGAGTTAGGTTCGAGTCATTCGCACTGACAATAAAAGGAGGTAGGACCTTTGTCCGATAATCTGCCATAAACTCACTTGTACCCGGCAAATGTGTCGGAACAAGCCCAAAATGTCGACAGGAACACAGACCTCTCCCTCCAACATTTTTCCTTACGCTACTAGAAAAAAAAAAAACTCGAAACTCGCTATGGGGGGAGTTCATAACCATTTTTATTATGATTTGATAAGGATAAATCTTCGTTTAAAAAATATTGTGAGTCTGCTAGTGTATTTCTCTTTTTACTTTTGAATAATGTGCTAGCAGCAAGGAAATAACGTATATTTAAAATTTCTCGTAACTTTTCTTTCAAATTTTGAGAAAAGGTTAATATTGATTCCCAACCGGTCTATGTTGAACTATGTTGAACTGGCAAAAGTTATGTTGTGTTTTACATCGTCATTGCTCGTTAGATTACTTTAATACCAAACTACCAATGTTTAAACCTTTTTTTTAGGTAAAATGATTCAACAATTTCATTGATAGAAGATAGAAAATCACAATAATCTGTAACATCGCAAAGCTTCGTTGCTCCCAAGTCTCATCCCAAAATGCATGATTATGAATCCGACTATCTATATCCACTTATTTACGAAGTTTCTAAATATCTCCTGCAACGCTGCGCTTATTAACCTGTAACTTTGTAAAAAGTACTTAAATTAGTGTATAAATAAATGGTATAACCACAAGAAAATTCATAGAATGGGTTGTCGAGTCCCCATGTCCAAAGAGAATACTGAATAGCAAGGAAGTAATGGTAGGGTAGGCATTGCGCTGCACTTTAGTGAGTTGGGCATTTAAGAACTTAAGGGTGACCGGACCAGAACTCTAACCTTTATTTATTTTCATTATTTTGGTTTGGAGGGTGACCTCCAACCTTAATATATACAGTACTATGTACCTACTCCTTGACTGATTGAAAAGGAGAAAAATTAATGCATCTATTAAAAATTAGTATTGCAATAATGAAACTGATAAAAAAATAGTATTGCGATAACGAAGCTGAGGATACGATTTGGCAGTGAAAAAGAAAAAAAAATATTTTGTTAAATTTACCTTGTCCTAGTTGATTCAATGACAATATTTATCCACCTTATACCCCAACTTGACTACAAGTACGAGTAATTCAGCCCGGCATGAAAAAAAAAAGATTTCATCTATAAACAAAAAAGAAACAATTTCTTAAGTGTAAGCACTATAATTTTTGGCTGCATAACGCTTGCTCCTTTATGCCAATTAATGCTCCAACACATCGCAATGCTGATTTTTCTGAGAGCTTTGGAGATTGTTAGGATGTCGTTGGTCGAGTTAGACACAAATGAGAAAGGAAAAAAAAAACTGATCACTGATTAACTTTTACGATGGAATTGAACCCGAACTTCGTTTTTTTTTTTCTTCCCAAAAGCATGTGCTTACCATCTTAAAGTTTGAAGGTGGAGTTGATTGCTTCTATCCTTGCCAAAGAATTGTCTTTAGTCGCTTATGTTATTCTAGAGTGTAGTAGGCTTTAACCCACTGATTTGGCATAAATCGATATCACGTGTGACGTGTAAAAACTCACACGACATTATTGAAGAATACGAACCAAAAAATGGGCACGTTATTGAGAACAAATGATCAACACTACATTATCAAACTATGATTGTAACATTATATGCAACTTTAATTTACACGTTCGTTATAAGTTATTTGTTAAAGCATATTATAGATAATTTTTTTTAGGTATAGCGTACAAGAAACTCGATAATGAATAAAATGAGATAATACATGAAAGTATAACTTCAATCAAATTTAACGATTGAAACAATAAATAACGTCGCGTAAATTCATTATCATGTCCCCAAATTAATCGAGTTTCTCATGCTCTGATCTCTATCTTTTTCATTGATTTCCCCTGCAAACCAGAATTGACTGCCTCCATTAGAAAACAGTTTGTGAAGGATCTTCCGTTTGCTACTATGGACGGCTAAATGCCCAAATCCTCATCCACATGATAACAAGGAAAATAAAAGATCCATTCCCAACAAGAGTCGTAATAACATGCTTAATTTTGTTTTCTTCCCTATGTTCTAACCAAAGCACACACCGGCACACTTAGGCCCCGTTTGACACTCTTTTTTTCCCTCTTTTTTTTTCAGTTTTAAAAACTGAAAAAAAAGGAGCGTTTGGTAACCATTTTTTTTTCAATTTAAAAAATCAGTTTTTAAACTGCAGAGTAAAAAAAAAACTCCAAAAATTGGTTTTTTTTTTTCACTTTTGGTTTTTTTTTTCGACCACCACCACCACCCTCCCACCGTCGGCAGCCACCTCCGGCCGCCGGCGACCACCGCCGGAGACTGCCGGCCGCCGGCAGCCACCTCCGGCCGCCGGCGACCACCGGCAGCCACCGCCGGAGACTATCGGCAGCCATCTCCGGCCGCCGGCGACCACCGCCGGAGACTGCCGGCAGCCACCTCCGGCCGCCGGTGACTGCCGGCAGCCACCTCCGGCCGTCGGCCACCACCGCCGGTGACTGCCGGCAGCCACCTCCGGCCGTCGGCCACCACCGCCGGTGACTGCCGGCAGCCACCTCCGGCCGTCGGCCACCACCACCACCACCGTCGACCACCGCTACGCCCCACCACCGC
Source organism: Escallonia herrerae (assembly GCA_033070095.1). Classification (NCBI taxonomy): domain Eukaryota; kingdom Viridiplantae; phylum Streptophyta; class Magnoliopsida; order Escalloniales; family Escalloniaceae; genus Escallonia; species Escallonia herrerae. The sequence goes on from JAVXUP010001388.1 coordinate 195,114, forward strand.
CACCGCAAACCACAAAAAAAAAAAGTCAAAATAAAAAGGGTTACCAAACACCAAAAAAAAAAACCTCAAAAAAAAAGGGGTTATCAAACACCCACTTGTTTTTATAAAAAAAAAAAAATTAAGCTGCTCTTTAAAAACTGAAAACCAAAAAAAAAATTTTGTCAAACGAAGCCTTAGTCTATCTACGATGGCTGATTGCTGAGTCACATCGTGCAGAGCCAATCCAAAGTTGTAACAACAAGATTGGACCACCTTTGAAGATATTTCTAATTCAAAGTTGAGCCCACCTTGAAAACATGGGTCCTGCTTAAGAAAGGTAGCTATCCCTTCAGAGCCTCCGGATTTTGTCACTAATAATAATTATCATTATTATTATTATTATTAATTAATTAATTAACAATAAGAGATAAAGAGATTATCAGTACCTAGGCACCAGATGGCGCAGACTGAACAAGAACAAGCTTCAGTGCCTGTAATGCCAACTTTCTTCGAGGCCTCCCTCATCCACAGCCTCATACTACTCTCTCCTCCTCCGTGGTATCCTGGCTTTGGAGTTTGGACCATTTAACCACACTATATACTGGGGGCAAGACCTATAGTATTGCATTGAGCAGGGTTAGTGTAAACATTTCAGAACTTATTTCCCAGAAAAAAAAAATTATACTTGAAACTATCTATTGGTTGATTTGGTTCTACATGCAAAAAGCTAGCCACAAGTGAATGCAAACAAAAAGAAAAATCGAATGGAGTAATTAGTCAAACCGTCAAATATTTTCGAACACTCAAGAGTATCAAATTCTTTGTCTTACTCTTTTTCGGATTGCATGAAGATTATGAACTTACAAAGTAAAAAAAATTTATTAGATTTCATTTATGATGTCAAAAAGAGATATTTCAAGATATGAAATAAGAGTTAAAAGTGATATTTTGGGCTCCATTATTTCAATTGAGCTCCCAGTACATTTTGGATTAGTACACTTATAAATGTCATTAGCAACAGTAGTTTTAGTTTTCAACCAAATTCAAATCGCTTTTATAATTTACCAAGAATTTTAACAAGGAAAAAAAATGATGTACTTTTTACTTCTTTTATTTATCTGGGACCCACTTACATATCTGATTTTCTAAGAGATGAGATGACACTTGTTTGATGATTAAGCTTACTGCATCAGTAGTGATCTTTCTCCAGACTGTAAATAAAAGGGCTGGTGTTGCTCTCTAGACGACGTCGTGCCAAATTATGATAGTGGTACTAACTTGTAAGGCACAAGCCGACAGAGACGGAAGAAAATGATGATAACTGAAGAACAAAAGAGTGTCTGACACATGATGAGAAGGATTCGTGTCTTTGGCACTCAACTGACATTAGCTCTTTCTATTTTATTTGTTTAACAAGGTTCAGTCTTGGAAAATCTTTAGATCAATTGACCGATACCCATTTTTCCCATCTCTCGCGCTCTCTTATTTTCCCTCTCCCTTCAATCCCAGCATCTCTGTAAACAAAGTTCTTGTCTTTCAGGTATATAAGCCTTTCTTTACGTATTTTCTTGTTTTATGTGTTGGGTATGGTGATTTTTTCATGTGATTGCAGTTTTTCATGTTGAGGTTATGTTTTCGGGTGTGCTTCAGTTATGGGTGATTCTTGGGTGATGGCTTTTTTGGGTTGGAGTTAGTCTTAGTTGATTTGTGATTCATGATTTTGCAGGATTATCGTATTGACCAATGATGACTATGAAGATCTTTAGGGGTTTACTTAGTTTCGGAACAACTTTAAGGAAAACTCTGGCTCTTAAGGAATTTGAATCATGGATTGCTGCATTGGACTTTAATGTAATCATTTTGTTATTAGACTTCTGATTCCTTGCAGGCAAGTTTACTGTGAGGGGAATTTCTCAACAAAGAAAGTTCTCTATGCGTTTTTTGCATGAACCAGAAATAGGGGGTTTGATATCAGTTTGCATATATATATATTTTTTAGCTGAAATTGCTCGATTTGCAATTTGATTGCCCATCTTGATATGGGTTTGTTTTGCCTTGTCAGTTTTAAGCTGAAACTTCGGATAATTACCCGAGGAAGTACCGTGCTATTTTCCGGTTCAGTCAATTGTAACTCAGTCCTGAATACCCTTGGTCATTCGGGGGACATGTAAGCCAAGAGAAGGGTGATTTCGTAGTGTAGTGTAGTTACTTGGCTTCCAGTGCAGCAGATTGCATGGAATGCAATGTGCGGCTTTATTAACCTGAGGGCCTAATCTAATTGCTGAACTTACACTTTGAAATGTAAGTAAAAGATTTGATCAAAACATAGAGACAATTGGAATTGGTAATTTTAGATTAGTCGTCGTAGTTGGAGCTCTGGGTTAATATGTGTCTTGTAGTTCATCTGGTTTGAGCGAGGCCATAGTAACTAGTACTCAACACCAAAATTCCATTTTTAGACTTGAACCCAAGAAGATATGGTGATAGGACTTTTATGAGCTATATATGGTTGTATTTAGGTTTTCTTGACATGTAAATTTGGTTAGTGTAATGTCCATATTTCTGGTGTTAGCAAATGTTTTGAAAATGCGTAATTGCAGGCATACACCACTGTTAACAAATGTTGAAGCCTGAGTTTTACATGTTATGAGAGGTCTTATGCTTACAAATCGATCTTGTTATGTTGGTTGGTAATATCAGTTTTTGTCATACGCTGAAAGAAATTTTTTGCTTTCTTCAAACCCTGTAATGTAAAGAAGGGAGCCACGTGTCAGTGAAACCATGAACTCTTTGTACTCATGCATTTTGCTACACTAAAATTATTGTCTCATGCATAACTGCTCGTTGTCCCATCTTTTATATGGTTCAATTGGAGTTTCTTAATTCCTTTATGGCTGGCATCCATGACCTCATCATTTGAGGAGGGTGCTTAATCTAAATTCTGTTTAGGCCTTTTTATTTTTGGATTCTTTTGCATTAGTCTGCAGTTTTTGGTCTGGGAGGGAAGAGTCTAGGACTCCAGGCTCGAGTTTATACCTACTTTCTAGTTGGGTTTTCATTGTAGACATATAGCATTAGTATTTTCTACTTGGACTCCTCCCATATTCTTATATGAGTTTTATGTCTTGATTCATTTATGGAGACTCGGACTATGTAGGTCGATTTTCTTGTTACGACGATGCAATTTTATGGACCAAACTTCCTCAAAGCTTGGCCTGTTCGAATCTGTAATGCATTCTGCAGATGCAAATTTTGTTAAGAAGACTTAACATGTCTAATTGAAGTTTTCCTTTAACGTTGATGCCTATAATCTTCTGAGAGATTTTTCTTCTACTTTGTAGTTTGTTTTAAACAATGCGTGAGTGATGGCTGTAGCAGAAGCAAGGACTGCTTGGCAGAGAACAGCTAATCGTTGCTTTGTCCAAGAAGATGCCAAAAGAGCTCCAAAATTAGCGTGCTGCCCATCAGCATCTTCATCAACTAAACAGGTTGATCCAGGACCTGCAAGTGCAGACGGGCTAGAGAACCCCGCCATAGGTTTTGTGCCTCTTAATAGGAACCCTTCATATTCAAATCTACCTCCTGAGACGAGATGGTGGCTTCAACTGCAACCTACCTATGGCCACCAAAGAGGTTTGACAAATGAGCAGTTAAATACCCTGGAGGCGGAGATGGAGACATTTAGAGCAAGTGTTGTAAGCTTGAAGTCTAGACCTAGTGGAGTCGACTTACAAAATGATGGCGCATGTGTCACTGACACCGCAATTTCTGAGCCCTCCATGGAGACTCATGGGAGGACCTCTGCGACATGTATGAAAAAAGATCTTGGAGTTAGATCGCCAGACTTAAAGGCTGTGTACACAAAGAATATGCAGGAACCACTTAACATCGAGGATGCTGTAGAATCTTATGAATTTCTGGAGATGGATCCTGTTAGTTGCATGGTTTCCAAGCAGCCCAGTGAGATATGTTTTGACTCAGTATCTTCTTGGATTGGTGGGGAGAAATCTGAGCCATTGTGGCGGACAGCAGATAGACATGATTTGGCTTCATTCGTTGCACACATATCAGTTGATATTATTGAGAATTGTGATCTTCCCCAGCCTCAGAGCACACATGTTAAGAGGGACGAATATGCTGATGTTGGATCTTTAGTTCGTGATGGGATTTTTACATCATCTAAAGACCGGCAGCTCAATACTGCTCCTCATCCTAATCCCACTGTTGTTCATTCCCGGCGCAGTGTCACTTCAGTAGGTGCATGTGGACAACCTCAGTCCGGTGCACACAAGCCGGTTAGGTACTTTTCAGAATTTAACTCTTCTCTTCAGCATTGCAGTGTTGTCATTCTTCTTGTTTTTGCGGTTTTGTTAAGGGGTTAAATCTGTGTGTGCCTGGCATGGCCACGACTACTACCTTAGTCATTACAGTACCACATTATCAAAACCTGTACTTCTCCAGGTGCAAGAAAAGATAGTTTTTCAGCTAGAAGTGGAAGTCTGCAACGTTTAATAAGCTTTGCCGTCATATTCTACTTTGATAAAACAACCAAAAGATGAGCAATTGATGCTGAATTTGTTTTTCTTATCTACAACGTGTTACAAACTAAAAATTACAATCTTACTACTACTACTACTTTTTTTAAACTTCTTGTAAATTGGTTGTTTTTTAACTCAGTCCTGGTTGGCTACTTTAATATGCAATTCAGCGATGGCACAGCAAACAAAGGAATGGCTGAAAGATGTACTTCTGATAACGATTCAATCAAGGCTCAGCTATTGGAAGCACTTCGTCATTCGCAGACGCGTGCAAGGGAAGCCGAAAACGCAGCAAAGCAAGCCTATGCAGAGAAGGAGCACATTGTCAGGCTCTTTTTCAGGCAGGCATCACACCTGTTTGCATACAAGCAGTGGTTTCAACTTCTGCAGCTGGAAGACCTTTACATCCAGATTAAGAACAACAAAAATCAGCCATTTTCCACTCTCCTTCCATCAGTGTTGCCGTGGTTACCACACAAAACTACGAAAATGAGAAAGAGCTGGGACAGGGTTGCCAAGAGAAAACGAACCAAACAAGTACATCCTAGGTACGATATTAGTAAGTATGCAGTTGTTTTCGCTCTGGGCCTGAGTCTCGTTGGTGCCGGTTTGCTCCTAGGGTGGACCGTGGGATGGATGCTACCGGCTTTGTGATTCATTCACAAGGGGTTGTATCCATATATTATGCAGCTTGGGAAGATTGGTTTACAGTAGGTGTGTACATATATGCATATACTAAGGTTGCTTAGGTTTGTTCTAGACCTTGTAATGAATTCTATAGTCCCTGTGTCTGCCTGGCAAAGTTCTCTTGTAAAATTACCTGTTTGATGAATTAATGGACTCTCTTCTTTATAATCAGAAATGTTTAGCCCTAACCTCTGACATGCTTCAGTTGTGATGGCGAATCTTGATCTGTTTTTATGGACATTACTGAAAGCATTGAAGAAAAGCGAAAGACTTGCAAGAATATGATAGCGGCATTTCACGTTTTAGTAATCACACTTTGCTTTCATGACCAAGAAACTTGTAGTGACTCTTTATCATGCCTTTAGTGGCACATTTTAGATATGACGGTACCGTAATTTGGAGCAAGTGGAGTATTACTTTGTTCATTGCAAGTACTGAGTGTAAAAGGATTCAAGCTGTTTGAGGTTGTGTTCACTTGCTTAAAAGTTAATTCAAGATTGGCTTGTAAGATAATGTAAAAGGATTCAAGCTGTTTGAGGTCGTGAAAGTTTAGTTCAAGATTGGCTTGTAAGATATAGTAAATCAAACTTGAACACGTCTGACAAGCTTGTTTATTCATTAGACCCGGGTCGGGAGATAAATAGTACTCCCTCCGTCTTTTAAAAAGCGATCACTTTTTTTTTTGCATAAACTTTGAGAAAGTTGGTAATATTGCATTGTCTTTCTCATTCTACCCCTGATTTAAATATGTTTGCTATTATGAATAAAGAGTTGTCGTGGACCGATGGTCCCACCATCTCAGTGGTCTGCCATAAACAACTCCAACAAAGAGGGAAAAAATCATGTTCATGGCTTCGATGACAGAACTATGTTCCTTGATTCAGCAATGAAGTTGAAAGTTTTTTGTTTTTTTTTTATGAGAAAGAAAGGTGTCGTTTTGCCCGCCTCTACGCCTAGGCGGTGCGCCTTGGTCGCCTAGTCCTCCGCCTGGGTTGCACAGGCAGTTCACCCAGTCGCTGCCCACTGCCATTACTATGAGTTGATACCATGTTGGCGATTTTCTATCCTAATTTTACTATGGTGAGTGGAGAAGGAGTAAGGAGAGAGAGATTAGAGAAATAAGAGGAAACGAGGAAGATGAGAACGCCTAGGCGAACGCGCGAACGCCCAGGGGAACTCGCGAATGCCTAATCTCGCCTCTTCAACCGTCACATTGCCTGGTCAAATGCTACCTCGCCACGTCATTCACGCCATCGTCTCGCTTCACACAGCCTAGGCAAACGCCTCTGATTGCCTCCTTAAAACCCCAGCAATGCCTTGTGTCACCTTATTCTCAAAATAAGGCACCTGAGCTAACGCCTATGCTCGCGATCCACCTGATCTACACCATGACCAACAAAATACCTACTGCCCTTCTTCAGAAGCAAATCTGCAATTTTTTCTTTATAGTCAAATGTTGTGATTGATGATGCAGGGGACAGTACTCGTGGTTGATGATAGATGCCGAAGACACGGCGACAGCGGCGGGGTGATGGGGGAAGAAGACGACGACAGCCGACAACCGTGGTGGTGGAAGAATACAGTAACAGCGGTGGTGATAGGGTCATTGGGGTTGGAGGCAACCATGATCGGCGTCGTCAGGGTCGGCGATAGTGGTGATCGGTGTTGTTGGTGTTAGCAGCAGGGTGATTGGGGTCGTCGGCAATGGTGATGCCAGTAGTCGCAGTGGTGATCGAAGCTCGGAGGGGGGGAGAGAGAGAGAGAGTGAGAGAGAGATGAGTGATAACTGTGACAGATGATAGAAAGAAAAGAATAAATTTAAAAAAAAAAAGGTGACTAAGGGCAAACATGTAACTTCACATAAAATTTATATCCCAAAATAAAAATGATATCTTTTTGTGGGACAGCTAAAAAAGAAAATCTAAGGGACGGAGGGAGTATGTTTTAAGCTCAAAATGTAAATCGCATAATGCAGTAGGAAAATACCTTTTATGATAGAAAATAGAGAAGAATGTGATGACAGTTCACTTTTCACCGATTACTCGTTTAGCCAATGACTAAAATTAAGTGCAAATGTCAAAAATTGGAGCTTGAAGGCTCAATTGAGCACGGGACTCATGTGTGCTAGAGGATTTTATGATGGTGTTGTGCAAACAATGGGTGAATGAAGTTTTAGCAACAAATTTCCTTTACGAATGCTTTTGTAGATTTAAAAAAAAAAAGCAACTATAACACTACCTCTGTTGTAGGATGAGATAAACTAGACAATTTTTTTAAAACAAAAAATAGTGTCCCAATAAAAAAAAACAAAGATTATAATCCAATGTGTTCGGCGATGAAAAAAATAAAACGGTAAAATTTAAGTATTACGAGTGTTGATTAGACGCACTGAGCACGACTAACGGCACACAAAAGTGTAGATAAAACTATTACAACACTCTACGATCCTAATTCAACAAATTCCAGCATCGTTGGCATACGCATCCGGTAAGCAAGATGAAATCAACAAAAAGATATATATAAACACAATCGATACGAATAAAAAAAAGTAGATAAAAATATAAATGAGTTTACCATATTGAAAATGGAGGCCAAGGGAGAAGAAGCAGTAAAGATGGAGTTAAACAATGACGGCTCTGCCAACAGACGGGTAAATATTTTGATGGAGTAATTGGATTAGCGAGGCTGATGAAGTCGTAATTACAACGGAATGAAGCAGTAATTTATTAGATGTCGAGATTTTTCTTACAAATTAACATAATACACAAGGATAGAATAGGAATTTTATTTAAAAAGAAAAAAGGCTACGGGTGCTCTCCGAGATGACTAGCGGGTCAGGGAAACCCGACAAAGATCCGCCCCAGTGGGACAAAATGTGGATTCAACCGAGAGAAAGGCCATTTTCCATCAAAGCAAACGCAGCGATAGAAGTGAAAAGCAGAGAAAATGCCGGTGATGGAGAAACTGAAGATGTTCGTAGTGCAAGAGCCCGTCGTGGCTGCTTCTTGCCTCATCGCTGGCGTCGGTACGTGTTCCTTCAGTCTCCAGAAACCCTAATTCTTAGGTTTTCGCTTACACTCATATAATGAAATTCAACCAAATCATTTCATCAGTGTTGTCGCTTAATTTGGCTGAAGAATCACGGGTTCAACATTTAGGTTCGATCATATTATTTTAATTGCGTATTCGTATTTTGTTTTGATCTAATTGTGTTCTAAGTCGAAGCCAAGATCATTAAATCAGCGAGTCTGGGTTTCGAATTGTTACTGATAAATGGATAAAACTTATTGAGGTTAAAACATGCTTGATACTCCCTATGTTCCCATTGGATTACCTTTTGCTAATTTATATCGTAGATTTAAATGTGGTACATGTGAACATTGACTTTACGTGTTGGTTTACCTAGCTTGACTTTCGAAATGATAGTTATGTTCTCTATGATTGTTATTTGAGCTCGATTCATTGTTTACATGTATGGAGGGATTATGATATTGACTCTTATGTGCACAATATGAATTTCGAGTTGTAGTTAAAGCTATATTGTCTGGACTAGTTTGCCCTTCATTGCACTTGTAATGTATGGTCAGATTGACTTATCGTAGTTTATTTCCGACCCAAATAATGTGCTTTGCCGTGCTTGAAATTTTATGGTTAACAATTTACAGTGCTTGGCAATTCGAGTTAGTGAGATGCCAGTAAGGGAAATTTAGTTAGAGAAAAACAAGAGCTCTCTTGCACATTGTAAAACTCGCGCATCAAAGTTAGGAATTGTTTAGATTCTCGACCAGACGACCACTTTGACTAAATGAGGGGTGGGCTGTTTTAGTAGATCTTGACTTCGATTGTTATGTTAGGAGTGAAGATGGCGTCAAGTTGGAACATGAAGGACCATGCACAAAGTAACATGTTTGACAAAAGACAATCATCAGTTTAACATATTTGTTGCAAATTCTAGTTGTTGTTTTTACTTGTAAAAGGAAAAGATGGTCATCTATAACGCTTAAAAGTTCTAAGTAGAGAGAGAGAGAGAGAGAGAGAGAGAGAGAGAGAGAGAGAGAGAGAGAGAGAGGGAGGGAGGGAACGGGAGGGAGATAGCATTCGACTATGTACCATTGAGGGGGTTATCTGCACACTTGAAAGATAGCCCAGAAGGTCGTGGGAATAATTGGATAATTGGTGGGAGGGAGGGATGTTCCATTCGTTCTTTTCTCCATTCAATTGGGACGAGATAGGGAATCTTGTGGTAGTAATCTATTTGCCAATGGAGCAGTAACAATTATATAATAAGACCCCCTTTGGCCCAAGTATGCCTCTGACATTTTTAAATTTGATACTCACCTTGTGTGGTTCTGTTAAGTCTAGAGACGTGACTGCGTAGAGGGGTTCTGATATAGGGAAGAATTTTCAGATTCTTGTGGTGTTTAATCATCCATATCTTACTAGTTGTATGGCAACCTTATTCTTTTGTCAGTTCTCTTCTACCAAATGAAGCATTATTACATGTCGCTGAATAACTTAGATATTTCGTCGTAAGCCTTAGATCACGTTTGGTCTGACCAATGTCCAGTCATTAAATGATGCTTGCATAAGTGAGATTAATCAGAATATTTACAATGTTCTTAACAAGTATGTACTCTGGTTAGGATTTCATTAACCTCTGCAGTTATTGTCTTGCCAATTTTCAGGTCTCTTCCTTCCGGCTGTCGTGAGGCCAATGCTTGACTCCTTTGAATCATCCAAGGAAGTCCCTCAACCCATCTTAACTGAGGTGAGTGAGTTCCACACATAAAGATCTATGTTTTGTCTGGCAAAACTACTTATGTTGTTATTCGTTTATGTTTACTGCAAAGCGATCTAGACTTTTCATTCAGTTAATATGGATTCAAAATCTAAAATCTGGATGATTAAAGAACTAACGTCCACTGGCAAACGAATAACCAAACATTTTGACCGAACTGAATTGGTTAGGTTGTCTATCTGCTTTGACCAAATTATGTGCTTCCTAGGTGTGATCAGGTATTGAGTATTTTATTAGGCTTTTTATTTTGAAAGGCTAAACCTAACCCCAAAAGTTGGATTCATGCTTCTTTAACATGGCAATTTTTTTTACCCAAAGGATATTTCTAGTGCTTCTTTTGTTTCTCTTCGTACATATGCTTCAAATTTAACGAAAGTGGTTGTTTCTCTCCATTTGCACTTTATAGCAAGTCGTATGCCTCACCTTATATTTATTTAATTCATTGTCGTTGTGATCTTTCCAGGTTGTTGCAAGCATGACGGGTAAGAAACAGTGATGGTAGGAACTGTACATGTTTGTTTCAATCATTCTGTAATCTGGTTTTTGCCACCTGTTTTCTCTGTCAACCTGACCAGAATGGGAATAAGATTAGGCCTCTTCATTTTTGTGGACTAAGAGTACTGCATCACTATACTTTTGTCATTTGTATAAGATTGAATTTTTTTCGCAAATTACTAATCAAAGATACTGTAGTCTTCTTTAGCATCTCAAGGTTGTTTGATGTGTCTCAAGAGCTCAAATGGGACCTCTAGACCATTCTCAGATATGGGCTGGTTAGGAGTACAATTTTTATTAAAGTTTAGAGGAACTTGTGTTTTCTTGACCACCCTTATCTTGTAATGGGGTCCTAAAATTTTCTCTCCTATGGTTTTAGTATATCCTGGACGTTTGTAGTTTTTGATAGCTGAAGATAATAGGAAGAATAAGTTGCACTTGAAAATTAGGTATAGACGTGAGGTGATTTCTGTTAAATGGGCTACCTTTACTACATGAGCAATGTTGGGGACAGGCGTGTTGGTCATCTATCACTATGTCTTGGATATTTGGGAACCCTCATTTCAGTTGTAGATTGGAATTTGTCCGTGTCTGTTTCCTTGGTTGACGTCAGCCCTCTTCCCCAACTAGCTTTTTTGTTTTTTGTTAGGAAACGGGAGCTAGCTTGACCATTTATTTTATTTATTTTATTTATGGATCCCTTTTTTCATATAGTCAGACTTTCTCGCTATATAAGAATGACCTCAACTATTTCGAATGCTTTCTGAGTAGAAAGATAATTTGAATTATATGCCAAATAGATGATCAAAAGCCCACTGACTGTTCACTTAGCCTAACTTCACAACAAGTGCCTAGGATCTCTATGCGAGTGCTTTAAGGGAAGGCAGTTCCGGCACTCCTTTTTTAGCAGGTGATAGAACGTTGGTATGGACTATACAGTTCACATGCGCTACTTCAGATTTCTGGGATAGTTATTTAAACCGTTAAAGATGCTGCTTCCACTATGCTGCTCACATAGATGCCGATATGTACACGTAAAGTTGAGACCTGTAGCTGGTGTTTTGGCAATGGTTGAGATCCAAAAGGTAACATATTTGGCAGAATTGGCGCTATGCGGAGTGCCAAAGGAAAAAGAATGCTGCCTAAACCTTGAGCTCCATCCTCCATGAACTTGGGAATTCATCAAATGTTAAATAGGTTCTGCCTTATCCTCAACAAAAGTCATTTGCGCGATGCTTTAGGCTTTAGCACGCTACCGACACTAACAAGCTACAACACAAGTTTTGGAATTTCAAGTTTCTCAACGCTGTCCAAGGCTGCATCTAGAGTGAGGGGTCTTGCTAGGAAGGGCATTACGCGATACATTTTGATCTAGGCAGTGTACTATTTTCTTAGTTGACGTAGAGAGATTTGTTTTACTGATCAGTTTTCATCTGGTGTGTAGCTGCAGAACTCAAAAGTCTATTACACATAAGAAGAGAAGAGAACTATGTAGCAATTTAGTATGTTAAGAAGATGAAAAAAGAGTCATGCTGCATTTGCTGAATATAGTCATGGAACTCTTATATGGAATTACTTGCTCCTGTGAAATGAGGAAGAAAAAAGAGTAAGAATAGCAACACTTGTATAAGCTGTTTGTAGTGTGAGCCTAGGATTCGTGATTATATTGGTAGATCTGGCGTTTCTACCTTTTCTCAAAACTGTTAGAACTGTAATAACACTACTCTATCCCCACCGGCCAAGGAAACTTCAACGATGTATCTTTTTATATGATAAAATAACTCTAGTTTTGCCTTTCTCTTTTCTTTGGAAACCTTAAAAGGAATAAGCTAGGTAGTATGTACACTTCAATACAAAACCAAATTACCAACTCTGTATTTTGTTTCTCTTTCTGGTTTCCTTGTTTTTCTATAAACGCCTCGAAAGAAAGAAGGCAACAGCAGCATAGGGTGGTTCAAATGTGCGCCTTTGTTGGTTCATATGGAAAGTTTTGTTTCTTCTTTGGGAGGAATTCTTTTTAAACAACATAATGAGGTTACACATTCGTAAGTGTATGACAAATTAGCTCCCCAGTTAAGTCGAGCAGGACGTGAGAGCAAGAGAAGTGGGAGATAATTTACCAGTAAGAGCGAGGATTGGCGTAGGAAGTTAATGGAAGTTTGACCTTCAATCTACTTCTCAATTGACAACAATCTATTTCTGCACTTCTTTATATAACATTTATGCGTAGTAAGTGCAGAGGTTCCGGTGTCAAAAACAGATCAGTGATTCTGGGACCATATATTTGAAATTACATCAATCTTGGGGTGCTAACGGAGCCATCCCATCCGATGCATATGCAACACAGCTTATACAAAAAAAAATTACTTTACCCAAGTACAAAATTAGTTGAAAGAAATGGATTAAGTCTACCTTTGAGAAAATTAATTGACTGTTATACTTGTTGTAGGTTATTTTATCTTTATAAAGAAGGTTGTAAAAGAAAGGGAATGCTAGATGAAGTCAAGGAGACCTGAAGAGACCCCTTCTGTGTTAAGTAAATTTGTGATGTGCAGCAAAATCACAGGAATAAACACAACTTTTACGAAAGCTTTGTTTTCTGAACGGCAAGTTATTTTCAGTTTCTAGTTTTTAGAAACCAAGTCTTAACTTCTCTTCCATGAGCACCAAGCTTGACACACCATAAGCAATTGAGAAAACTTGGTCTTTTCACAATCCTTCATACGAAATTTACCTTGTACAGCGTTACAGGGATCTTACCATGAGCATAATATGTGGCTGCAAAAACCTTCACCTTATACTGCACCGAACAAATGTAGGGGAACTGTTGTAGGATACAAGCTAAGAAGACTAGGAGTAGATATAGGTCAATATGTTACATTTGAACCAAATTCTTATCATACAAAAGCTTCAATAGCAGCGGCCCGTAGAAAACCAGTTGATGAAAGAGTTAGACGATGAGCTCTTCTTTCTTCGATTTCCTACTTTTCCACGGCATGACCTGCTTAAATCCCTCGTATATGGCGACCTGTTGTATCAAGAAAATAAGAATTAGTAGAAAACCAACATACGTCATAGCCGTTTTAGTGTGAGCCAACATAGCGTATAGGCAAGGTGATTTCAAGGGTTCGCTAGTTAACTCATAGCAGAGGGTGTTTGTCTCTTAGATTCCTGATTCATATGTATGAATTGCGCACAATACTGGCCCATAATTCTTACCAGAAATTTCACATACTTCGCGTTGCAGTTTCATAAAATAGCACTTCTTTCGAAGAAGCTGCAATTACACTTGATGGATAAAAGAATCAATGGTATCGATGCCCTTTTTGTAGCATACTATTGCTTTGCCGTCTGTGTCCTAGGACTAGTCAGTCCCCTTTTGTTACCCAGGTGTGGTAGCTTTAGCTCCCCTTTTGTGGATGGAGATGAACGCTACAAGTTTGAAATTAGGTTATTCATTTCCTGGCAGACAAAGGAGGAAGGTTCCCAACTTTGTGCTTTCTACAAGAACCCCTAATTTTCCATACTCCTCACTTCTTTTGTTATAAAGGCCTCCAAAGGAGTGAGGCAATAGCGGGCTAGGATTCAAACCTTCCTTTTTGTTTCTTCATATGCTAAAAGGAAGTCGTACTCAAAAGAATAAGAACTGGCATACTGTTACTGTTTTGCTTAACCTCCTCCGGTCTTGGACTAAAATGATTTGTCCTCCTACAAATACTCCTATAATCTCATCATACGTAACGATATACATACTGCATATACGCTAAGAATTAAAAGCAAGCAGAATTTAGACTAACGCCCGTACAATATTATCATTGCGCTCATAATCATAGTCAGTTACTAATATGGTTTTGGCTATCCTCTAACTAACTCATGGTGACCTAATCTGATTGACATCCGTAATTAGGTCCCAACTGCAAGTTATAATTATCGGCCAAACCCAGAATTAAATCTTCCTGTTGCTTGCTCGCATGAGTCCCAAGGGGAAGTCATTAGTGTTCTTTAATGACGCAGGTGTTGTGGCCTCCACTCTAAATAGTTAAAACAGGCACAAGAATGTGCAATGTGCTGTCAAGTTTGACAACTCAAAGGCAGATCCTAGTAGTTTTTTTTTAGTCTTATAGAAAAACCCCACAGGGATAAAGACTAATACCTAACCCGTGCCAGCATCACCCCTTCCCTGTCTTTGAATTTTCAGAACTTCTAGCTGCAAACAGCAGTCCTTACCTCCCTATCCAACCTTTGTGTTTTATGGACTTTGATGCTAAGATTTTTTCCGTAGTTCCCCTAGTCAACTCGGCTTATGACTTACCCGTTTCCCAACGATTCAATATTTGTGAGAGCAAAGATGACAGCAAAACGCTTGTACTTCATGTTTTGGCAGTTGCACATGGGATCAACAAAGTTCTCTGATATATCCCTTGAGACCAAGAATGAGCTAGTATATACTATTTACGTACTTAGCATACAGTTAATACCAGTCAAATGCAGCACAACTATTCACATATACAAAATTCAGAACAATTGATCTAGAGACGAAATGAAGAAACGATGAGTCCAGAGAAGCTGAAGCTATAATGGCTTGTACGACATGCATGCCTAGTGGTACCCTACTGGAATGTCGCTTGCTTCTCTGATTAATCATTTCACAGCACAATACCCGGGAGTACACCAAGAATACAACAGACACGCACGCCTCCCGATAATTGTGAGAAGTGCAACAAAAAGTCAAAATCAGCAATTTGTAAGAAAATCCACAACAAAGCCTGGAATCAATTAGAACTGTACGTGCATTATTAGAGGGAAATGTAGAAATGTATACTTACCCAGAAGCGAGGCCTGGTTTGATAGAGACTGGAAAAGCTTCCATTCCTCCTCATTCCTCCCGTCTTCACCTTTGCACTACTAGCACCGTCATCATCAGCTCCACAGCCAGCTACATCCACAGAGGATGGAAAGACAAAACTACCCCCGCCTGCTTCCTTCTTCCCAACCTTAATACTCTTGAGGGAACTAAAAATCCGCTTCCCCGTTTGCCCTTTCTTGGCGTCAAGAACATTTGAACCAAGCTGCTGCCCTCCTCCCCTCTCAGGGCTCATGTTTCCAAAACTGTCAAGAGACTCAAAAGACCCTTCACGCACTCTGCTGAACCTAAACGATGAAGAAATCCTAGCCTTGCCCAGTGAGTAAGGACCGTCCAGGACATTGGTGGGAGAGGGTGTTTTGGTCATTTTGGACTCCATGAACAGCATTCTTGGCGGTAGCTCTAAGCACTTGTCAATTCCGTAACTTTTGCTGTTGGGGTTTGGGAGAGGGATGAGGGCAGTGCAGGGCAGTGGTTTGCCGGGCTCTTCCTCCCACCGGAACGGAACCGAGGCTGAGGTTTGGAGTGGCGGAGTTAACATACCTGAGTGCTCCGGCGAGTATGGTGGGATTGTTGATAGCAGTGGAAGCTTGGGTGTGGAGGGTGGCTCGGACTCTGATCCCATGAGTTTTTCTGCGTGTGATATTGATGAGTTTCTTCTTGGGCAGAGAATGGTGCACTTTTACAAGAGAGAATGAAGTAATAAGAGAGGAAAGAAGTAGCAGGAGGGTCTTGTAGCTATTCACGGGGCCACAGGGAAAAGCAGGAGGCTTTATTTTGGATTCTTGGTTCTTTCTGCTCAAAATATGAACATTGGTGTTGTACTTTCTACTCAAAATATGAAAAGTGCTGTTGTAGTCTTTAAGAACTTTGGTTAACCTCACAGTAAAAGTATAAGAAAAAGTTTTGATTGTTGACCGGATCGAGAATCTTCTTCCTATTCCAATAATATTTAATTTTCGAATTATATTTTCAATAATTTTTATTTAGTAACGTTTAAAAAATATTATTAAGAGTTGTCGTTAAAAGTATTAATAAAAAACTACTAAAAATCTTTTACGACTATTAATCATTATCATACGAAGAGTTGAAGGAAGATTTCTACGACTCAAGTAACATTAAAGATTTATTTAAAATATAATATGGGAAAACAAGCATATATATGCCGACATCAACTTAATTATATAACCATGACGTCGGCACTCCTCACCCTTTGTACCCAAACCGAACCAAAACTAAGAAGCAATTGAAGTAAAGTTAATTTACGTCGGTTCATTTGTTAGCTCCATGTATACTAGTTTGCAATATGAAACTCAAACTCGCTTAGGTTATATAACTAGATTGCCAACTAAACCTTCGGTGGAACTAATGGAATTTTGCTGGACATGGGCTGTGAGAATTTCTACCTTATCAGGTTGCTTGAAGCTGCTCCATAGAACGTATAGTAATCCCGGTTAAGCCTGACAAGACTTGAACACTGCTCACTTCTGTATAAAGTGGGAAGTCGTGGGATAATTAGAGTATCAGTTATTCGACTACTCTTAATAAGTGTAGCTTGGGACAAGTTGTCAATGAATGTTGTCACGCATAAAAGAATGCGAAATAGCACGAGCGCAAGCGCAATGTCACACATGAAAATAATGTCGTCACTAATTAGCGGGGAGGGAGATTTTTTAGAAAGAGAGAGTACAGCTAGATGGTTGATAAAAATAAAACTATTGAAAAACTGTAGATGCTCATTTATAAGCATACCCACATACTTGTTGGTCCATATGTTTTATGCTTTTAATTTTTTTCTTTCATGAAACTCGACACTATATCAAAGCTATAATAAATGCTCAAATCCACATAGTAATATCGAAATAAGAAGAAACCACCCACGGACTATATAAGAACTGTATCACTTGACTAAGCAGAAACTATTAATGGAAGGAGATGTTGAGCGACAGGAGTGAATGACAAGAACAGTTTCATAGACTCAAACACGGGATTCCAAAAAGGAAAGTTGACACTGACAAAGGTATGTAAATGTCAGCTCTGGTGTCTCCTGCGTCACAATGGCCGTGTTGGGGACCAACTGTTCAGCAAAAGAGGTGAGTGAGTGCCTTATTCTGCATCTTTTGACTTTATAGATCAAGTGATTCGGTGAATTTAAAGAGATACCCTTACGAGGTCATCTAAAACTCACTGCCTTGTCTTTACAGGAAAGTCTGACATTTGAGTTTCAATTTTAGCCGCTTTACAAATGTCGTTATTAAAGTCATCATATGGCAAAAAAACTGAGAGAAAAAAAAAGGCTAATGACACAGGTAAAACTCAAATGACTAAAAGTAAAGCGTAAATGTCAATTTTCTATTCGAATTGCAAAAACAGTTATTTGAAGCATTTACCCCTTTTTTTTCCGCCTAACGTTTACTTTTTTAAAAATTGAAATAAAAAAGGCCCGTCCAAACGCATTCACGGCTGAGAAGAACCAAACTCTTACCGGTATTTTGTGATTCCTCCACGTTTGCCCTTAGAACCTTATCCCATATAACTGACTTAAGTGAAATCATTTTTGACAATCACTCACCCACTTCTTTTGTGTGAGACCCCGTGGACGCTTGGGCGATGGAAAGCATATTCTGGTTCCGCGTTGATCATTGTTAGTGCAGGATGCAATAAAAGAAACAAAATAAATATGAGAATGAGGTAGTTTGCTGATATTTAACGAGTGGATTTTCCGCCTTTTGTTTTGATTTTGAACATGTAATATTGCAAGGACTCTAAAGCTAGTACATTCGTGTTCCACTGCAGATACTTGATGAACCAACGGGAGGAGATTCAAATTAAACGCATTCACTCCGAGGCGAGGACCTGTGCCAAGAAGATAGCTAAGGAACGACGCTTTCTTATAGAGGATTCTTCTGGTTTCAAGCCCCCGGCCCCTACATATTCTCGATGCAAGAGGCATCCCTTGTCTATGTTTGTTATACAGAGCGCGTTGACATTCTATAATCCCCACCTCAATCTGGTTGGTTTAAGTTCAGTACAGTGGTTCAATATCAGGTAACTCGGGAATTGCAGAAGCAAGCGAGCAGGGGCTATAGCTCGCGGCTCCGAGTATAGCCTAGATTGCAGGTTGTGTTAACCAAGTTTTGGACTTTGTGTGATAGCCTTCGATTAGCCTGGTTGTGGGGAATCTCACACCTCATTATTGAGAAAGATTTGCCCACATTGTTCAGACAGTGAACAAGCAATAGCACGCGACTTTTTATTTTTATTTTTATTGTAGGCTTGATAAAACAATAAGGGTTAACTTTATGGTTGGATAATCTAGACTTATACTTTGTTTTGATGATAAAAACACATTATTTATGTTCTAGTGTATGTTTTGAATAGATTCTTAGTAGGTATATGCATATATACTTTTGAAGACACTTTTTAAAAACTGGATATGTGGATTAAAATCAAAAGATATAAAAGGTATAGCGGAGATGCTAAGAAAGCTTCATCAAATCCATTGTTAAAGTACAATAAATTAAAGAATGCACATGTTAAGTTACTTTTAATTGTGATTAATCTTTATAATTATATAACTATTCTAGATATTATACTTAAATTGATGACTATGACCTATAATTATGTTAGGACACATAGTGTATTGCTTAGAAGATCATAATCTTTCAGATAAGTGTACTTCTTGAAAATGACTAAAGTTTAGCGCTAACTCAAATTTTAACTAAATCATTTTTGGAGCTAAACTTTTCATATTTAGGTAAGCCTTTTCATTAGCTTTCCATCATGAAAAGTGGCGCCATTCTGATTTTTCTAGAGAAAGCTACGTCCATAAACAAGGAAGGTGATTTTTTGAGAAAATTAATGCATTTGATTGTATTGACGCAGTAGGCCTCCAAAAGTGAAATGTAGTCCACTGCAATATATTGCAATTGATCTTTAGCTCCATGATTAAAAAAAGAATGACTAGTTTGCTAAAATCAGTCCCAGTTTCTATGAAGGCTATATTTCATATCCAATGCATAAAAGTGATTTTGGATTTCATCATACACTATAAGAATCACATTCTTAACCTCTCATCCCATTCATAAGAGAAACATCAAGACTCAAGTATTAAATTTTTCTCTCTTCATCATCATGATTTTACATCATGAAAGAGAGCATCCTTGTGAGCACCTATTTGATTGAGCAATGAACATCTTCAAGTCAGCAATTGTCTCATCTCTCTATTGTACAAGAAATTTATTTCTACTCATTTCCTTTCAAGAAAAAAATAATCTCTTGTAAAATAATTATAATCAAGGCATAAATTTGTCAAGTCTTGAGTGATTTTTATAGATTTAATACTCGTTCTTAGTGTGTAGATATCGCCTAGTGTCTGTAAGAGTTTTGATCTTGGCTCGAAAAAAATAGTTGCTTGAGGATTCTACTTATTCCTGCAAGGGACTTTCATGAAAAAGTGTACGTAAATTTGAGGATAGTTCAAGTCGAATAATTTAAATCTCCTTGTCAAGTATTTCTAACTCAATCTCTTTATTTAATGCTCTATAATTGTTTGAGATTGTGCAGATAGCATACCGGTTGAAATTGTTCATTAGTTTAATAAATATGCATGCTTGTCTTTACTTTAAATTCCCCCCCCCCCCCCCCCCTTTTTTTTTAAAAGGCATAAGCCGTTTCTATTCATCTTGAACAAAAAAATTGGATTTAATTGTTAGATTGTAAACTCAATTATGATGTTACCTCAAAATATAACCCACAAGTAAGTAACCATGTTGGTCCCATTATCTACAGTGCAGTGGTTGCTACAGTTCTATAAATTAAGAGTGTGTTTGCGACTCATTTTCAGTTTTTATTTTCAAAAATATCAAAATCAAAACCTCTTTGAGATTATTTTTTACAAAATCGATGAATTGTTTGATACAGTTTTGCATAATTGGTTTTACTTTAATTTTCTTTTTTTTTTCTCTCTTTTTTTCTATTTTTTCTCTTTTCCCTTTTTTTTTATTTTTCAATATTTGAGAGATTCTTCTGAGCTCCCATGTTCAACAACTAGAAGTGCTCCCACCATGACCAACACATCTCTTATGCCACCGTCCAACTATTTGAGAGATTCTTCTGAGCTCCCATGTTCAACAACTAGAAGTGCTCCCTCCATGACCAACACATCTCTTCTGCCACCGTCCAACTACTACTATGACAGTAATACATTAGCTTGTGAATTAGGGCTTCATTGATTTGATTGGAGTTTGATAAGGTGAATGGTTTGATTAGTTTGATATTTACCTGCGTAAAATGAAATTTTTATTGGTGTTTGTTGTAGGGACAATGATGATCAGTATGATGGTGATTTGAATTTAGAGGAGTGGTAGTGCCGTGGTGGTGACCCATGTTAGAGGATTTAATGTTCGGAGGTATTGGTCAATGGTGGTGGTGGTGGTGGTGGTTGTGATAACTAACGGCTATGCTAGTTGGTGGTGTTTATGGGTGTTGGTCATTAGTGGTGGTGGCAACGATCAGTGGCTATAGTGGTTGAAGGTGTTGGCAAGTTTGATATTCGGGTGTGTTGATTAGTGGTGGTGGTGGTGGTAGATCGATGGTTAGTGGTTGTGGTAGTTGGCAGTGTTTGTAATTTGGTGTTTGGGGGTGTTGGTCATTGGTAGTGGTGGCGGTCAATGGGATGACAGTTAACAATTTTGTTGGTTGGGTGTTCTTGCGTGATAGGTATTGGTGATGAAAATTGAAGAGAAAAAGAGACATAAAATGCTTCAAAACAAAAGTTTAAACGTGGATCTAAAAAAAAAACTAAAACCAAAAAATCTAAAATGGAGCTTTAAAAAACAGCCATATTTTGAAAACTGGCTTATAAAACTGAAAGGAAAAAAAAAACAAAAAAACAAAAACTGTTTGTCAAATGACAATTAAATTTTCAATTTTCAAAACTGAACAAAAGACTGAAAATAAAAATTGTTCCAAACGCAACTTAAGTCAATCTAAACAAAAACTCCTTGAAGAACCATTTAAGTTTTTCAATGGTTTAGATATCAGCACAATGTTTGCCCGCACGTTTGACTTACACCCTAATCTTTTCTTCTTCTTCTTTTTTGTCAATTGAACCACCAACTTATTAATTTTTTCAGTGGAACCCTACCATCACTATTTTACAAATTCAACCAGTTAGAGCTTCTGGTTATTTCTAAAACAGAAATGCCTCGAGACAAATTTTGGAGGGCAAAAATGTAATAAGTTCATGTCTAAAACCGATGTCAAGGTGATGTTATTCCAACACCATCATAGTCCATCTTAATGCACCCATCATCCCCATCACTACCGCGTGACTTTCATACTCACAAACTTCCCTATCATTAGAGTTGTCAATGGGCCGGGCTTAGGCCGGCCCGGCCCAGGCCCAGCGGGCCTCCAATGAAATCGGGCCAGGGCCGGGTCGGGCCTAAAACCTGGGATATATGGGCCCAGTCCAAGCCCAGGCCCTGGGCCCAGTCCAAGCCCACTTAGAAATCATCAAAAACACGTCACAGTCACTACACACCCATACTTCTCTGCGTATGTTAAAGAAAATACTGATCATATGAATTCAATAACACCTCAAAAACTATTAATTTAACTAAAAAGATCCAAAATATCAAAAAAATAATAATGTAATAAAATAGACTTCAAAAAAAATAGAAAAGAAAAAAAATTAGGGGGGGGGGGGGGGGCTAACGGGGCCGGGCCGGGCCCGGGCTCGTTTCTCAAAGAATTCGGTCTGGCCTTGGCCCTGGCCCAAGCCCTAAGGGTTAGGGCCAGCCCGCGGGCCACCCGGCCCATTTGACATCTCTACCTATCATCCCCACAAAAATTAGTCCCTATCTTTGTTTTTTAACTGCATTTAGCCCTAACCTTAGCCCACAATAATTACCAATCCCGTAAAAAAGATCTATAACACGTTCCCCAATATTCAGGAGTTAACAAAAACTTGCCCATTCTATTGATATATTCATTTTGGATTTCAATAACACTATCATACCACAAATATACACAATCTAAAACTGTAGCCCATTTTTGTGAATTCTATTATTTGTGGCGTACAGATGGCAAGGTCTTGGAGTTAAATAATAGGTTGAGGCTTAATTATCAAATTAAAACCATGGTTTAAGTGTAATGTGCGTTCAAATCTTAGAGTTAAATTAATAACCAATCCTCTTAAAACAAACCTAGTTAAACAGTAAACACCGCATCTAGCTAGTAGACGACTATTTTTAGGACTAGGCCGAGTAATCCTTTGCCGTTCGAAACAAGTTATTCCGTAGGGTCATAAGTGAGTTTTGTCAAACTGGTCCCTCAGTTTACTAACTAACATGGAATTAAGCAAGCCTGTGCTCATCCCTCTTCATCCCTGGAAACAACTAGGGGCGGGGTTGCATTATTCGGCACGTGTCTGCCTGCCTTTTTATAAGGAAATTCTATTTAATCTGTATATATATATATACTATTGTGATGCTTTGAACATATGTACCCCCTCTCGACGGCATGTACAAACTTTCGATTGACACATAGTATGAGATATAAGATATGTGCGCCATCATCAAGTTGCACTAATAAACGGAGTGTAAATTGTACTGTTATTATGTGAAGACTAAATATACAGATAGAAATAAGCCAAGATTTTGCATAACAATATAGTGAATTATGTTCTCGATTACTCTATAAGTTCAAACAGTTAGAGATTGTGCCCAACAATTTTATCTTACTTTTCTGTAGCGGCACCATATTAACTTTTGACAACATAGAAGAGTAGACAGACAGATTAGCACATAAGTTTAGGCATATCATTCTCGCTGAATCAGAAAACGGGGAAAAATATCAGTGTCCATCACCATGTTGCACTATTGTGATGCTTCTTGATCAATGTATTGTTGTGATGCTTTTGACAGATGACCCCCTCTCGACATCACGTATAAACTTTCGATTGCACGTAGTAAAATAAATCAATGAGACATAAGGTAGGTGCGTCATCACCATGTTGCACTGTTAAACGGAGTACAAATTACACTATTATTACGTGAAGACCAAATATGCAAGTAGAAATAATCAAAACTCAAGACCTTGGACAACAAAATAGCTGATTATGTAATCGGTTGCTCTATAAGTTTAAGTTGTCGAGATTGTGCTCAGCACATGACTTTAGGCATATCATTATCGCTAAATCAGAAAGAAAAAAATTAGTGTGCACTCCGTTTAATATTTTTGACTCTGCCACCGCTCGTAACAATTTCAAGCAAGACTGAGCTCAAGTATCTTTGAATTCTCACGTAACTATATGTTTGACAAGTTAGTATTAGTTGGTTAGAATTTTGATTAGTTTATCATACAGACAGATATGAAATCTTCCCCTTTGTGATTAAGTGACAGAAATGAGGCTGCTGCAGTGAGCATTAACATGATGAAAGAAACATGAAGAAAAGATCATACATCCTGCTAGTCATCCCTCACTTGTCACTTTATATATGCTCAAGTCAAAAGAAAGAAACAAAAGACATGGTCCCTGTGGCTGCTTCCAAATTAAAGAGTCAAGAAACATGCATTGCACTTGCATTTGCATTTGCAATACAGTAAAGGAAATCATGGTGACTTTTCTCTCTCCTTTGACTTCTCTTTGTTGGAACAATTCACTCCCCTATTCTTCGATTGGGCTTCAATCCCCTATTATCACAACATATCAAACAGGAAGAACCAATTAATATTTTTGTTTATATCCTATTTTACGAAAATGGAAACTGGGTATTGAGTATTTACTTGTAAGGACTTAATTCTTGATCGTATTCTCACGAAACAAATGTTAAAATACTGACCTAATCCTGCAAATCCTTGTTGCAAAGTCGACAATTTATAAATAGTGCGTTGTTCGAAAATACTTTTGTTCCCTTAAAGGAGTTAAGACTGAACACTTCATATGCATATTTTGGTTTATACGTCGTACTATAGATTTGGATAACAGAGAAACTAGTGGGATTGTATTTTTCAAAATTACGGTAAAATAAAACTATAAACAGTGCCACAGAATGAAAATATGGTCCTTGAACATGAAAACGTATATCTGTTGCAACTTATTTCTTCACAAGGCTCTCTCAGTCTAATTATCTCGTTCTTTCAAACGAGTGACTTCTCTATCATTCGTCTCATCAAAATTCAATCGAAAGTAAGATAGGTACCAAGGGTGACAAATACGGCGAATAACAACAAAAACTTGTTAGATCGCATTTCGTCCATTATATCAAATGGTACCCGTCATTTTTCTGAGCTGATGTGTAGTTGAGATAGCCTTGCTCACCTCCCCACGTTACGTGCTTAAATGAGTGGGGAACCAGCTATGATTTTGGGCCCATGAAGCAATAACCACATGCTTCTGGAGTCGCAATCCCAAATCGGCAAATTTTAAAGTAGGTTTCGTACTGCTTTGTCATGCGTAGCAAAGTGTCACATTCCCATTAACAAGCCTCTATAAGTTGTTAATAATCATTGCTACTTCTATCAAATAGAGTGAGCAACTATGATTGAAACTTTGAAATATAACAAGCTCATCATACCACATGAAAAAGTGAAATGCACTTGTATGGGATTGATGAGTATCCCTTCTAACTTTTTATAAAGGTAGTTTGACTGTCTAAATAATTTTAGCTTTTGTTCAAGCAGTGTCTGCTTATTTAAAAACTGTGGACTGTTCTGACAAAATTCATGTATGTTTTGGCATTAAGATTGGGGCGGAACTAGGAATTTTTTTCAGGGGGTACAAAAATTATATTGAATTCACTAAAAAAATTATTTAAATAAAATAAAGAGCACTTAAAAAATATACAAAAAGTATTATTAAGTTTCACGAGAGCCATTAACACACATGCATTCTGAAGAAGAAAAATCTTTCCATTTTGAAAAAAAAAAAACATGCATATTGGAATAAAATATCAATATCTCAAGTTCTGAACACAAATTCACATAGTTATATAACTGTACATATTAATATATTATTATATTAACATATTACACTAAAATTAGCATATTAAACTAAAATTAACATGTTCACATATAACATATTACCATATTAAACTAAAATTTACTCATTAAACTAAAATTAAAGTATTACCTTAGAGACAGAGAGTCACAATAGTTTAATGATAAGCAGTTGGAGTCACCAATGCAGGTGTTGGTCTAAATCTCCATGTGCCTGCATTAATTTGATAAAAAGAGAGAAAAAAAATGAGGAAACAATGAGAAATTAAAATATGTCAATTACCTTAATATTTCACTTTTGTTGCCAATATTATTAGTTTATTACTAATTTTCTCCCTAAATTAGTACTTCTAAACGTGCTTAGTTAGAGTTATTTTTTCATGTGAACTCCACTTTTGTCATCAATCACATTAATGATTATATAGTGATAATACTGAAGTCGAGGTGGCTAAAAATGAAGCTCAAATAACTCTACCTTTACTCACAATATTTAATTTTTGTTTCTCAAACTATTAGGAATTTATTTCTTGTATAGGATTTTAATAAGGTTTACTGCCTAATAAGTCAAATTTATTGATGTGGTAAAGTGCTAAAAGGTTGTGAATTTTATAATGTCTTGCTTACTGAAGGGGGTACCGGTTGAGGGTTGTCTTACAGTTTACATCTTGCTCGGTTAATCTTCATTTTAGTTTTGATAGTTATTTTTTCAATTTGCGCCATTAATATTAATGGAACAGTAATAATCAAAGCAATATTCCTTGTCGGCAACAGTAATTAATTTTAGTCAGCAACAGACAAATAGTTACAAATTAATAATAAATTTATTTAATTAAGATGATGTGATAAAATTAATCAGTCAACAATAATTTACAATAAAATTAATCAAGGCAACAGATAACAGTAATAAAATTAACATTAAGTCATTAACCATAAATTAACATTATCAAAGCAGTGGCACACTGTCACTCCGTCGTCAAGCACTCAAGCAGACAACAGACAATGACAGACAAGCACTCTGCACTCAAGCAATCAAGCGGCCAACAGCCTAGCGTGGCAACGCCCAACATCAAATCAGCAATCGTCCGTCACCGCCCACCGGTCACTCCGTCGTCGCCGCCAACAGGTGGCCCTACAGCAGCTCGTGGTCACCGATAGGGAAGGGTGAGGCACTCCGTCAAGCAGATCTGGTCCCGTGGTCGGACGACGTCAAGCAGATCTGTTCGCCGGTCGTTTGTACAGAGGTGGGTTTAGTCTGTAACGTCAACGGCAATGGCTAGATCCAGTCGCCGATCGTTTGTACTAACTGTCCACCGGTGTGAGAGAGAAAGAGAGAGAGAGAGCCAAGTGTGGTCTCGGGAACGGGGTGTCGGGGATTGGGGACAGCGTCTCAGGGAAATGGGGGAATGGGATCTTGGGAACGGGGTGTGCGATTCCCGAAAACCCAAAAAAAAATTGTTTTTCAGAATTCAGGGGGTGCTTCAACCCCCCTTGCCACAAGGTAGGTCCACCCCTGATTAAAACCAGCCTTTGTAAATTGATACATTATGTGGATTGGGAGGACAATTCGATACGGTTTCAGGCGATATGAATTTATGTTTAAGTTGATGGATGATTTGGTAAGCTAATTGAGCGCTAAAAAACTGAGTAAGGACTAGCGTTGTAGGGATTTTCTACGGAAGTCAAAAGGAGCTCAATCGTGAAATGTGAGCAGCATTTGATAGAGTGGAACATTTGCAAATGTTAACTCCAGGTTTGTAACTTGGCCATATCTAAAACCTATATCCTTAAGAATAGCAAGGACAACAGTGGCGGAGTCACGAACGTTGAGCAGGGTGGGCACTTGAAAAATTATTTATGATTCAGCGATGAGGATATACCTAAACTCATGGTCTAATATGTTTGTTCACGCTTTTTTTTTTTTTTGTGTGGCTAAAAGCTAATATGGTGCTCCTACAAAAAAAAATGTAATAATATTGTTGGGCACATCCTTTATTAGCTTAAACATTGAGGAGGGTTAATTGGTGAACGTGAACACATAACATAAATCAACTTGTTTTTCTTTTTCCTCATTTTTTTAACTAAATTCAAAAGAACAAATTACTCTCTCCGTCCTACATAATTCGATAACTTTATTTTTATACGCATATTGAGGATTTAGGTCATATATTGTGTATTTCATGTTCTATCCTTTAGAGACAGGAGGGGAAGAAAGTGTGTCAGAAAAAAGAGAATGAGTTAGATGAGTGTTAAATGTGGAGAAAGAAATAGAATAAAAAAGTGTAAGAAGGTGGGCTTAGAGAGAGATAGTTAAATGTGGAGAGAGAAATACAATAAAAAAAAGTATAAAAGGATAAATATGTGAAAATATTTACAGAATCTTTCTTAATTTAGAAGTGATCAATTTTTGTGATGGCCTAAAAAAAAATATAATCAATTTATGTAGGACGAAGAGAGTATTAGTTATTGTCATGTTCGGCAATGTTTGGACAGAAGAATTAGAGAGTGGCACAATTATCCGAAGCATCGCATAACGCCAATGAAACGGGATTTTTGCCAAGGGACGGAGGGAGTATTAGTTATGTGCTCGCCGGTGCACCGTGCTGCGTCCGCTGCTCCCGGGGACAAAGATGTTGCCATTTGCACAATGTGAGAATTAGAGCAGCTCAGCTCTCATTCCCTTTCGCACGACCTCTTCTCTGTTTTATAGCCAGACCAGTGTAACCTTTCCTCCAAAGAGGACAAACTTGTTTGAACGACGGAGGCCCGCCCATGTAGGCTGCTTCTCAAGAACAAATCAACTAGGATCCGCCAGATAATATAAGAAGAAAAAGAACAGCAATAAACTATAGCCTAAAAGGACGTCTACCCCCACCCACGACACGAAGCAAAAGCAAGACATTCACGACCTAACCCAACCAGATAACAAGAGCTGGGAACCAAAACAGAAAGCAACAAAGCCCAGAAACACACTGCAATGTTATTAAACAATTATCATTATAATCCCAAATTAATGGCCAAACAATTCCTTTGGAAATTAGCAATAAGAAGTACTCCGTACAGTCAGCAATGTTGAAAGGTCATAAATGGTGGGAAAGAAAAACATTGGTTAACTAACCCCAGCGGAGATCTAGTGGTTAGCATTCCGATTGTTCATCCAATTCCGTCCATTTCACGACAGGCACTAGTCTAAGATGAACAATAGAGTTGCCGTTCTTGGTTCCAAAATCTAATAATTAAGCTGTACAAATATAACTAAGCCTATGATTGAGCGGAGTATTTAGATCCTAAAGTTAAGCCATTAAGCTGTACAAAAAGAGAAATGAGATATACAAGGAAGGAAGAAATCTGGAACAAATCTTGTCCGGAACAAGTATGGAAACAATCTTGTCTGGAACAAATGTCAACGAAGCCCCAACTTTCAACGTATTGCTGTTAACCAATAAACATTGATGGGATCAGCTAGTGCTACACGAAACGTGCAAAGCCAGGACACCAACCAAGGAGGACCGGTTTGGACTTTAGTTTTCAGACAGAGAAGTGAACTTAACAGTAAACTCTTTCGGTCCTCACTTATTGGGAGCGTACTGCGTGGGGCATTGGGCTGGGGGGCTTGGACGGGTCTGAAGTGTCCAAACCCAGCTCATGTACTCTGCAAACGTTACACTCTCCGTCTCAGAAGAATATTCCCTCGATCCTTTTTTGGATTGTCTCAAAAAAATTAATCACTTTTTAATTTTTGAGAAAGATTTTATTGATATTTTTATATTTATCCTTCTTACATTTTTTTTATTATATTTCTCTCTCCATTTTTTTTAAATCCTCCGCAAATCCTTTTTTTTCTGTCCTGACCCACTTTCTTTCCTTGTTCTCTCTTGGGATAGAATAAAAATTTTATAAAATATAACCAATATTCTAAATAGACGTGCAAATCAAAAGTAATCAAATAAAAAGGAACGGAGGGAGAAGTATCTTTTTGGAGTACCAATTTTTTATGGATGACGAGTTTATGCTCTTTGTAAGTAAGAGTTAATGCTTGTGTTTCATATTGCCATTAGCCAATTTTTTGTATTTTGCTTTTATCCTTACATAGAAGAATCATATTATGCTTGTTATTAGAATGATAAGTATGCACCTGGTCGGAAGAAAATCTGAGTCTAAAGGTTTATCTTGGGACAGGGGGTTAAGTTCGGGCTTCATTAAGTGGCAACTTTTACCATCCAAACCCAACCCAACTTCAAATTGGGCATTGAGCTGGGTTCGGGTCTGGCCCACTAAATTCTTGTAAACTTAGTAGGCCTGGCCCTGCGGATTTAGTAGGCCTCGCCCACCAAAGTCTTGTTTTAGGGTACATGCAAAACATATTTTACTAATAAGACATTAGTGGGTGGCCTCACGCTTATGGCGGACTGGACAGCAATGAGCCGAAACCCAGCCCAAATGAGCCCACGTGCCTAAAAGCTTTACCCAACCCAACCCGATCTCATTTCACTAAAGGGTGGGCTTTTGGAAGGCTAGCAATCAGGCATTGGGTTACCCATACAGTCCTGTACTGGGGACAGCTCCGGGCGAGGCGGGGCGGAATGGCCCGATGGGGGAATATAAGCGGATGGGACATCGTCGGGTTGTAGGAAGGTCGGGTTAACCTTACAGTCCTACTAGGGTTATAGGTGATACATGCAACTCTGAATGGTCTTTAAATTTAATTAATTACATTTTGTTAACAACTATTCTTAACGGTACTTTTTCAGCATTACTAGATAAAAGCTCCTAGAAACTTTATATGACCACCAGTCATCGCTACTTGAGATTGCAGCTAGATAAAATAGCTATGTTCCGACAACCCTCATCTTCCTAAAACTCTAGATAGCGGGCAAATTATTTTTTTATGAGATGTGTTAGAAAACCCTATGCAAGAAGAAGAAATAGAATGTACATTGATTTATAAGAATATTAGAAGCTGTCTTTTTATAATGTCTCAACAGATATAATATGCAAGCTCGTTAAAAAATGTAAATATTGTTAGAAACTCCATGAATTGCCTTATTTTGCATTCCTAAATATGCATGAAAGAAGAATAAGAATCATCTGTTAAACAATATATTTGTTGTAACAACTTTAACGAGAAAAGATTGTCGTTAAAAGTATTTTGTGATTGTTACTAAAACTTATAGCAACTTCTTTTCACGTCAAAGTGCATCTAGTCGCTTTTCATTTACAGTAATAGGTACCGTACACTAAAAGATTTTGATCCATAAAAATACACGGTAAAGTTAATAAACAGCATATTAGATTTTTACTTTTGATAATTTATGATTTTTCCATTTCCCAGGATTACCTATTACAGAGTCAATGAGGCACACAACTGTACTTTACAGAATAAGATTCTATTTTCCAAATTAGAAATTAAAGGATATACTTATGATCAGGGTAAAGAAATGCAAAGACAAAACCTGGAGAATTACGCCAAAACGATTTATGACAGCTTTTTACCCTATAATGACACCCATAGTTCTGTAAAAATGGGTGGCCTAAACTCGCTCACTATAAAAGGAGGTTAAATTCGTGCTCTACGTATTACCATTTAGGCTCCACAGTAGTTGCTAAATTCATTAACTTGTCGCTAAATGTATTTAAAATCACCATGTAAAGTCTAAAGGGAGCTCAAATGACTTTTTGTGAATTATTTTTCAATGCCCTATACAAATAATGCAGGGTCCTTTTTGGCTACAAGAGATTCATATAATTAACATTTACTTTGGTCTCTCTTTCTTACTAAAACATTTAATTTCCTCTATGAATTGAGTAACTTTTTGCTGCTATCCTGTTTATAAGAAAATAGGTACAACTCCTTCTACAGTGACGATTAATGATCACTAAATATTTTTGATAACTTTTTTTTCGACGCCAATTCTTAGAATCATTTTCTTATCGTCGTTAAATAAAAATTATAAAAAAATATTTAACGATAATTAATTATCACAATATGAACAATTGTAGCTATCTTGTTACACAGTAAATAGCGGCAAAAAATTATCCCCGCAAGTGATATGTGGACCTTCGGTCACAACAAAAGTGAAGTAGAATAATAGATGACACGTGAATCTTACTTTTAAAGAAACATGAAGATAAGTGTTAGAAAGCAGGAAGTGAGAGAAAACAATGATGTAGGTACCATATCTACTAGTCCCTGTCACCTTGGATTTCATTTGTCAATTTTCCCCCAGCAGAATACCTGCCTTTAAAAGCAAGCAATCTCCATTAAAACAACCCTTGCCTGCACATTTTTGACACAGACGCAAACCTTTCTACCCTCCCAAACCAGGCATGTCACCATCTCTTGTGGACTCTACGAAATCCCCACCTTGTAAAGTCCAGATCCTAATAAGAACACCAACCAAACCCTGCACTTGCTTTCCAGAACCAAAATGGCTCGTGCCCAACCACCACCATGCCAACTAGAGCTGCCACAGCATTACAATTGGAGATTAATGGCTAGACTAAACTGCTCCAGATATAAGCAGTACACCACTTCTGCCCAAGTTCTTCAGGACCACAAGCTCCTCTACAATGGACACAGAACCCCCCACTCTGATGAGGCTCACATGCACTATCTGAAGGCCAGACCTTCAGGGCAGACACGAACATTGCCTTGAAACTAAGACCAAGTTGGTTGGGTTACTCCAGCTAACTTTGGCCACACTAGTTTCCATTGCAACAGTAAAAAATAATAGCTCTAATGTCAAAGCACTCCGAGGAGTAATGCTTTCTTTGGCGAAAACAGTACCTGCTTTGAAAACAGAGCTAGCCATAATGAATAGCGGCAGGAACTAGCAACAGCTCAAGAAGAAGAAGGATCATTGTGAACAACTGATTCCGATCAACCATTTAATCACAAGATCCGAAGACTACCTTTTCATGAAAACACAAGCAAGCAAGTATGCAGTCTTTTACAGGCTGATATATCGAATACCACAGCTCCCCCAACCCACAAAGTATTTACAAATTCTAATCCTAACTTCCAATGATTTCCTCCACTGCAGCATACGTTGTGTACAACTTCCATTAAGAGCTAGTCCTAATTTACTTCTGCTACTTCTAGACAGCCCAAAAAGAACTGAACTAACCCCCCCCCCCCCCCCCCCCCGGAATGCCCCTCGCAACAAAACCCCTTCCCATATCGTGTGCCCCACCCCACCCCCAAAGAGAAATCAAACTTCAGGCTTCAGATTTTAGCTCTGAATCCGAGCTTACTAAGGCTTCTTTGCTCTCTAAAGATGACA
Source organism: Escallonia herrerae (assembly GCA_033070095.1). NCBI lineage: Eukaryota > Viridiplantae > Streptophyta > Magnoliopsida > Escalloniales > Escalloniaceae > Escallonia > Escallonia herrerae. The sequence continues at coordinate 227,760 of JAVXUP010001388.1, forward strand.
TCGGAAGCTTGCATCTCGGTCTCATTTTCTTCACTTCCTCGGTAGTATATATAAAGATCTTCCTCACCATCTCGCAAAACTCCCTGCAAAGGAAGAAGTTGATTAACATAAGGCAATTACAGGGTGGAAAAATTTGGAACCAAAAATTTTAAGCCACTCACGTCCAGGGATCATCGCCCACAAGCATCATATCTCCCTCGTCATCTGTATAAACAACTTCCCATTTGTTTCGAGCATGAAGCTCTCCCTTGATCTCAAACATCTTCTCCAGCTCAGTTATAAGGTCATCATACCCTTCCAATGCAGTCAGGTCCACAGCACGACCAACGGCGACACCTTGCATTTGCACCTAATAAAACAGCATTCAACAACTAGCCTCTAACCAGTGATTCCGCCATTGAGCAAATAAATATAATGCGGAAGTGTAGGTTTCACCTTCGTGCGACTTCTTGTGGAAGTAGTGCAACCTGATTTGCTCTGTGTTTCCTTTGGTATTGCCTCTGATTGGACTTGCTTCTCTTCTGTTGGAGACATCAAAATGTCCGCATTCAGTGCCCTGTCAGCCTCAGAGGCACTAACCGGAGAGGGACCTTTCAAACCACTCTTACTGTTGGACCCAATTTTTGAACCTGCCACTTCCGTCTGAGGAGCGGAAGAATTGTTAACGTTGCTCCTCAAATCAATGCCAAATAACCGGCAACCTGTAAAACTCTCGGATCTTTTCCTCTTTTCCACCTGATCTAGTGTCGGGCCATTGCTTGCTCTTGATGACACGGGAGAGGTATAATCAGAAAGAATAAATCGTGCCAACACATTTTTATTATCTTCTCCGCGGTCAGGAAACAGATTCAAAGAACCAGGCCAAATGCCATCAGGGCAGGCCCTTTCAGTGCTACTAAGATCTTTCTGCTTTGGAGGCCAGGCGGTCTGGCTTTCATTGCTTTGGACCTCCGTAGTGCTACATAAGTGACTCATTTCAAGCAATGTTGTTGATCCAGGATACCAGAAACGTGCAGCAGCTGAACTCGTAGTATTTTCTACATTGCAATTGGACAGAAATAATTACTTGACCCGATGTCAATTTACCAAAAGAGATCAAGCTAATAGTTTCTTGTACCTGCAAGGGGAAGATCAATAGGTCGAGGTCTTTTAATCTTCATGGCAGGCTGAGTGAGGTCTACAGAAGAAGAAGAAGCGACAAAAGGCTCTATCTCCCATGGGGAAACCCTTTCAGGCCTTAGTATGGTTGCAGGTTCATCCCATTGAACCTAGAAGGGGAAATTTAAGTGAAAACAAGTATCAAGCAGAAGACAACATGAGCTCAAACAGATTGACGAGTCAAAACAATATCAACCTTCAATGACCGCCATTTAGAATCTGACCACTGTGGGGAGATATCTCCAGCCCCAACAATAGTGCCTGTGAATCTAATAAAGATAAACCCTGTAAAAATCAAGGATGGACATATAATAGTAGCTCCCAACAACAAATGAGAGAAAACTATAAAGCCACCTTCTCTCGGGAGAATCTTCCCCTTCAAATCTCATCCTGAACCGCATGCCAACTGAAAATCCATGTTTAATGGCCTCTAGATATTTGTTTAATCCGATGATAAATTGGCTTGTCCTGGACAATAGGATACACATAAGCCAAGGAAACCAAAATCTCATAAGTAAACAGAAGAAGATAAAAAAATACATCAGTAAACTAACATCAAATTTGTCAAGCCTTGCACAAAAATACACGACATGCATTCATAGGCGCGCACGCGTGTGCACACATAGAATCAGACCTTGGCTTATAGTACACAAGAAAGAGGGTTTGTGTTGTAATAGCATGAGAAGCAGTGGCAAGCACTCCAAGATGCATGCTCTGACTAGATATGACAGAGGGAGGCATGGGGCTTTGCTGCCGAGAAAGACGTCGAACCCCGACACGCAATTCTCCATCGTCATCTCTACACAACAGAAAAAGTACAACATCAAAGGGCCATATCACTTTCGCATCACCAAGCATTAGTTTAGAAAGCAACCCAAAGCAATTACCTAAGGAAAACAAAAGCATCCCCAGCAACTAATCTCTTAGAAGATACGAAGGTACTCCACCCCGTTGTAAGTAAATGTCTACGGGGTTGACCTGATGAAGACACATAAGGTAATCAAGGTAGTCAACGTATCTACTTCTTTGTCATTAACTTTAATGGGTTTGAACAGGACAAGACAATTTTTCACTATAACATGCAGAGAATGCATATTTGTACTTGGAATGAAATGAGATGCATTCACATACATAATGAATGAAGAAGGGAAAACAGAAGAGTTCACGAACACATAACAAGAAACCAAAGGATTACCTCTGAATATATGCTTAAATCGCCACTCAGACCCTTGAAGATCCTTCGCAACTAAATCCTGAGTTGGGGTTGCTTGCTCCATGTCCTTGAGGGTTAGAAATGCACTCACGGTGAAATCACATCAATTAATTGAATAATAAGATCTATCTGAACAATATTGATCCCCTTTTTTGGTGCTTAAACAATGTACAAAGTCAGGAAGAAACCTAAATTTTGACTCGTACTTTCTCCATTTTTGGATCAAAACTAATTACTAAACTGCATACATTTCAACCTAATTACAAAAGTTGCATATATTCTTTTGATACATCAGTTTCCTCAATGACCAGATAGAGGGCAATCAAATCGGAATCACTAATTTATTACCAGAGGAGGCAGGCATTCATTGGCATGCTTTCTGAGAACAGAGAACCCTCCATGAGTGCTTGTATCCGACGCCGTCAGAATCTTACAGAACGAGTGAATAGTTCGCTTTGGTGGATCAGGAGGGCATGGATCAGGTTTTGTTGGCTCACTTTGCTACAATATCACCAAAAGAACATACAGAACCACCTTACAACCCTACCCACAAATTTCCCAAAATAACCAGGCCAGATAAGATATGTAATAACAATATAACACCACTAATTGCTCACCTCTGCTTCTGGGTGTAAAGTGATTTGTGCATAGACCTCGTCTGTTTCTTGTTCTGCCTATTAATTAAATAATCAAGTACGGACAAAAACAAATCACTTCTACGAATCAATGAAAGCAGAAAAAAAAATGGACACAGATAATAAGAATTCGTCAATGAACAAGTACCAGTAACTGAATGTGAAAAACGCGACAAAGTATCTTAGTAGGAAGATTGAAGAGTGGAATCTGTTGATTCAATTCCTGATTTAAAGATGCCTCTAACTGAAACAAAAGCAACAACCATGCATTTCCCAAATCAAACATATGTTCTTTAGATACTTAAAATAAATTTCTAGACAGAGAAACGGGGAGTAAAAGTGTACTTGTTCCATGTGACCTTGAGGGAAGTAATAAACTCTCTCCCCCGGACGAGGAACATCAACCAAAGGCCCCGCACATGCCCTCCATAGCTCCGTATACAGATCATCACTCCCCAAACCTACCCATCATAAATCCAACAAAAAAAGTCAGATGAGTTTTAAAAAGAAACTGAACAGAAAGTGGGTAGCTCGTGTTTCTTTGATCAAAGAGAAAGCAAAGGGAAAAAGAAAAAAAAATCTTTGCTTTTCCTCATTTTTTCCTCAACTTTCCCAGCAGCCAAACAGAGGCAGAATTGGAGAAAGATTTGAGCACCCCAACCAAATAGGAAACATAAAATCAACTAAGTTTTAACTCACCTGTTCTATGGTGTTCAGTTGTATGATCTCTAAGCACATCAACATGCGCCATTAAAAGCCCAAATTCAAGCTCAAGTTTTAGAGAGAGTGACCCAAATGAAAGCCTTCAAAAACCTCTTCAAGAACTTCAACCTACCCCATTTAACAAGGCCATCATCATCAATAATCCAAATAAAGCCGACCCGTTATCCGTCCAATATTACACCACCCAAAACTTAATCGACCCTTTCAGACGCATATATACAAAACCCACTTCGTAACAGCCTCTGTGGTGTAACGAATACTGTAATAACAAAAAGTTGATGATGATGATGAGGTCCTAAAACCCCACTTTCTAATTTTTCTCTCACTTATCAGTTACAAAACCGCCATTTCGCTTTGTCTTCTCAGCAACCAAAACCCCTAAACCACCCCTCTTTTGCGCCTCAAAACCGCTTTTCTGTCAACATCTGTCTCCCTTTCCCATAGCCAGCAACACCTGAATGAACTTTACCAAATCCCCAATACCGCCATTTTCTCTGTTTCTCTCTTCTGTCTCTGGTTTCTGTTTCTCTCTCTAATTATCTCCTCTCCTCTCCTCTCATACATATGGCTAACTGGGACATATATAGTACTCTCCATGTTTCGCTCTCTAAAGTTGGTGACTTTTTAATCTTTTCTGGGGTGGTGTCCGTCTAGTAACGGCGCCGGGGCATTACTGACGGAGCTGTAGCGCGCCGAATGGTTGACGGCGCATGGGGAAGGGACGAAGCGTGGGGAACGGATGTGGGGGGGGGGGTAAACGGAGACAGTTGAACTTGACGGCGTTATAACGGTTTCCGTCTGTTTTTGTCTACATTCTAGCAGGCAAGTCTCCGTTGGCAACAAATACACATAATTCCCGGCAACAAATACACATAATTCCCGGTCGTATTACTATTTTTTACGGTGATCTGATGTTGTCTTAACCTCGGAAACTGCGCATATTTACTGCTATCGTCATTGTCAATTGGTTTGTTCTACTAGTTTTATATATATATATATAGATCGTGATTCATTGCTAGCGCTAGCACTGTTGTTAGCGCTGTTTGGCCGTCCGCTACATAATGTAGCGGACGAAAATTGACCGTCCGCTACATTATATAGCGGACGGTGCTAGCGCTGCTAGCGCTAGCAATGGATCACGGTCATATATATATATATATATATACTGCATTATGTTTGTAGCGACAGTTTAACGGCTTTAGTAACTAATGTAAAGTACTCGCGATATTATGGGTCCCAAAATGTTGGACGGTGTTAAAACAATAGACGGGACCATTCAAGATCATTACACATATTGTACAATTGTTTGATTCGGATCATGTCACATATGTTCTCATCTAATTAATGGTCATGAATGGTTCGGATCGTCGACATTTTTCTCTAGTAGTTGCCTTCTAACCGACTCCTCCATGTAAATGTCACTCTGGGTTTAATGATGCATACGAAGCCACTGCCTAGCTAGCTGTTGCAGGGTAGATGTTTCGCTCAAAATATCAAGAGTCTGAATTAGTGTTTCTGAAAGAAATACTCCGCTACAATGGAGATCGCAATTTCATCCTCCTCCACTCTCCGTTGGAATTTATAATTTCAGGTAGACACATTATACCTATACTGAGTATAGATTTTTGGAAAAAGTATTTTTCGGGAACTTCTTCTTAAAAAAGGACTTTTCTAAATTAAATTTGAATGAGTTGTTTTTCTTAAAATAGACATAGCCTCAATGCTCATCGATGTCTAATTAGTTAATGTGATTGTGTTCTAGAGTAAGGGGTAGCAATGCAATAGTGACAATTCCAAATTACCTCGTCACAAGGGATCCACATCAGTGCAATCTCCTTTTTTTTCTTGCTTCTGACCATAATCCCTTATTTTGACCTAACGAACATGTAAAATATTACCAAGATATAAAAGGGCACACCATTTTTAATGTGATTTGATAATGCGTGGCGACTTTTATTTAAAAAAAAAGAATAAGAATCAATCCATTTTTTTCGATCGGTCATATTTAAAGCTTGACTGAAAGGTTACACGTTTTTACAAGACATGAGATTGGAGTACAAACTCGTTCTATTCTTATTCTTTTGATGCGAGCAATAATTAACAGGTTTTTTTTCCCTCCTTTTTTCGGTATAAGTATATTTACTCTGAGAAACACTCAATATATTTTTTGGTATCCAAATTCCCTAGGGCCTAGTATTTGAAAAAAAAAAAGGAATTGGGGCGTGTGTTCCACGCATACACGGTCGAGCGTGGAGCTTCTACAGCTCTCGGCGGCGGCCTTCGACCATATCCGGTCAGTTATATGAAGGTTCCCATAATAGTATGGCTAATGTTGTGCTGACGTCTCGATATATAATTAGTGTGCTAAATTTTTCTTATTTTTCTCTTAGTAGCAAATGATGACAAAATTAATGAATTATGTCACGTTTATTGCTTTTTGACCTTTTTCGATTGACATTTACATTGACTAAACCCCATGTCAACAGGTAAAAAAAAAAAAAGGAGAAGCACTAACTGACGGGCAAACTTATAATGGAAGACAATCTATCCAAAAGGTAGTCCATCAATGGGATTAACCAAAGTAAAATTGAAATGGAGTTCCCATTAGCATATAGTCAAAGACGATAATGTTTTTTTTTTTACTTTGAATGTTAATAAAATCGGTTCCGACAAGAAAGGCCGATATGGTGATATTTTGTGACAACTGATCGCATGACAGTGTTTTGTCAGTCTTTTTTGTATTTTAAATTATATATTTTTTTGTAAACATATTTTATTTACCATTTTGCATTCGGATTATCATTTATATGCCGGTGCTCGCTTTCTATCTAGTTCGGCGTTAACGAAAGAGTTACACCCTTAACTCAAACCGGTGAGTAGCTGTTTGGCGGCTAAGAAAATGAACTTAAAGCAAAAGGGCGTAAGAATTACGTGATATATACCTGTAATTAGGATAATTACAATAAAAAACATCATTTAACAGTAGATTTGGTAGTAATTAATTACTCTGTTATTAGTCTCTTGCGTGGGAGAAGGAATGTTTCACGGGCCAATGATGAATGAGATGCAACAAGGCGGCCATATTGACTTGATGATGCTCTTAGGCCATGGCAACCTCTCATACTTTTAGACAGTTGATTGATTTGGAAGTATAGTTACACGCTGATAGTTTTGGTGCAGGTACAGGTACAGAAGAGCTAGCTCTTGTGGAAGAAGCTCCCATCTGCCTCTCCCAAACAAAAATTAAGATGCATGCAACCACGGATGCACGAAGGACTTTCCATATCACTGTATGACACATTTTCAATCTGCAGGTGATTCTCATGTCGTTGCAAGTCCTGAAGAATTGGACCCTGTCCTCTTGAACCACGAGGCCAGTACTGGTATTTGCAAGACCTCAAATCTATTTACGCATTTCTTGTATCCAAAGAAAAGTTTATTTTTCTTCTTTAACACTTTTTTTGGGTTGTGGTGGTGCTGGTGGTGGAGGAATCTTTTATTTATTAGTTTATAAGATCAAGTGAAACGAGTCATGAAAGTTCTGGGTTACTCCTCATTCATAAGTATTTTCACTAGTTTTACCTTACTAAATTTACCCAAAAACTATGCTCAAATCTTATTATGGATTGGTTTCGATATCACAACCCAATAAAGTTGATCGAAATGAAAACATCTTGGGCCACCTGGCTTATTTGGTTTCAAATTAATCTCTCTCTCTCTCTCTCTCTCTCTCTCTCTCTCTCTCTATATATATATATATATATATATATATATGCGGGCGCGCGCGCGTATATGTGAGAGCTGATTCTCTGTTCGCGCAAGCAATTTAAGTTAAGTTACCAGCGCTATTTGACTGTCTATTTATCGCAGATGAACGGATCAGATCTTACATTTTTTTTAAAAACCCAACGTCCGCTACATTATGTAGCAGTCGGGGGAGATCTTTTATTGACAGAAAAAAATGCCATGAAATTAAATGGTGAGGCCAAAATTAACATGCAAGGAACTACTTAACGAATCTAGCTCGTGACTAAGGTTGGTGCTTGCTGGCTCTCCTAAGGCGCCCATACTGACTTACATTTTATAATTCAAGTACGACGAAAGTCTCATGCATGGTTTTGAATGAGTCTCTCTATTCCTTGTACCCGCCACATTTTTGACCATTTTGCCTCTTTAGTCCTCCAAAATGTAGAACAGTACTCCGTCAACTACATTATTTAGCGGACGACGGGACATACATACTCCTTAGTTTTAAAATCTCTTCATCCGTCACATCATGTAGTAGACAACGGAATATAAAAGTCCCAAAACCCTATTTTTGTGCTACCCCTCTTCCTTCTTCACCATACATAAGACAGTGCGCGGTGCATCAATCACTCTTTGGGGGGGTAGAGGGAATGTGATTTATTTAATTATACCCCAAATAGACTACAAATAAGTGGTGTTTTTAAATTGTATATTAGGCTTTAACATGGTATCAGAGTTAGACTACAAAATATTATTTCCATTCTCATTCTCATGCAGTAATTCGGATTGTTGTTCTTTATTCTTATTCTCGTGGAGGTCCTTTATTCTCCTATTCATACCATAATTCCAATCGAAATTTTTAATGTTCTCGGTCATCACATAATCTCACATTTCACGTGAGAGCAAGTGTTGAGTTATATCCTATATCGGCTAATAATAAGATGTAGATCTACTTCTTATGGATTGTGGATTTATCATACTGCCGAGCATACTTTGAAATTAGATACCAAACTGCAACACGATTAAAAGCTAGAAATAATTATATACCTAAAAGCTACCGGTGTTTGCTCAAATTAAAAGGTAAATTAGTTACTCCGGCAAAAGCTCCAATTCCCAAAGCAATAGGGTATGTTGTACTCTTCATAGCATATGCAGCTTTGTCAAACAATAAAAATATTAGGGTATAAATTTACTCAGGGTAATATCTACTCTTTTCAGTCTTTTAATAAACAGAGAACGAGTTTAATTGTGAAAAAAAATGGGAAAATTGGTCTTTCTAAGAACCACGCACAAGTTTATTATTTAGTACTACCATTATTCTATCGTAAATATAAGACACGGACTAAATTTTTTCTCAACTTTGGAAAATAGTGTGGAGTCCTAACTATGGTTTCTTCAAGTTAATATTTCATAATTTCATTTGTCTTTAGACGAGGAAACATCTATCACCACTTGCAAATAAATTAAGTAGCTCCCAGTTTCCTTAATAATCATATCAGATAGGATCATTTTACTTGGGAAATTGCATTTTTTTTTACGCTATCATGAGTCCGAAAAAAATGGTTTCTTGTGGATACAATATTCGACATGAAGTATACATTACTGAAAAGATAAAAACTATCATAACTGACTGCAACTTATTTGGAACGGATCGAGATTTCAATAATAACATAACTAATAAGGATGGTAAATACAAATTACTTGTAAAAAGTTTGACACAATCGACCTCATAGTAGAATTAAATATTGCGTTCACACCACGTAGTTAATCCGTACTAAAAAGAATATTTCAAAGGAACAAAAAAGAGAGAGTGTGCGTGTGAAGAACCAGCTTTCTAAGCCAACAAAAGAGGATTCGATTCCTACTTTGCATCCTTTAATTAACATATTAAGGGCTTTGACCCCTTGCCGTACTCAAGATAGCGTAGGAATTGCTTCTTGCCGGAAATCAAATTGCACGAGTTTAGCCTAATTAAGCCATAATTATATGTACAATTCATTGGGAATTTCATACCGTTTCATTTGGTCAACTATGTAATGAATCAGGTCCACGGCGTACTACACAACGATACCTCTCTAAAAAAGACTTGCTACTTAAAGCACTTTTAAAAAGCCTATTTCAAAAGATTTCACGTTCAATATGAGATATTACAAATTGTTTCTTATGTGATAGCATCACTAAGTGATTTGGCCAAGGGGGCATAGAATGAGACGGGAAAGTGGCGAGGCCACGCTTGGACAATTGCCCACCATAAATGTTGGTCTACTAAAATGTGGATAGTTCCAAAAATAAAAGGATTAAGGTTAATTTGCCAACTTAAGCTAGCGAAAACTAAGGGCCGCCCACTTCAGGCAACTTCTTCATTGTAGAACCTTATAAAGTTGGCTCGTCGTATGTTGAACAATCGATAGTAAATGAAGTATACGAGCCTTGATTAACGTATGAAAATCTCGCCAAAGGCACGTAGCATGCATACTTTCAATTTATTTACCATGATGTGCAAACCTAAGAAAAAAATTTATATTTCAATTTGATGGATATGTAATAAACATTTAAAGTCTAATAGATAAACTTTTCTATGTTTTTTCTCTTCACTGTTCGCCCACCTTAAAAAAAGTTTCTAATCCCGATTCCTCGGGATTGAGGATCTTCATTCCCATCATGGAACGGCCGCTGGAGAGAACAAAAATATTAACTAATAATACCGAAATAGTGAAATATGCGAAAAAAATTTGTATCTTCAACACACGATTGCAAATAATCAAAAGTTATTTAAACCATGAATATATAATAGGATGAGGATTGACTCTAGCCCCAACGGAAGGGTTAAGGATTTGAGTTCCCCCTAATCACTACATTAAAGAAATGAAAACTAAAGTTACACTTTTGTTATTGGCGAATGGCGGATCTTATCCGTCTGATCTCTACATTCCATTTGGATTGCAAGATTTTATACCTCAAATAGTCAAAATGCATAGAGGATTATTCTCCATGTCCTAGCCTAGCCCAGACCCCGATCCGACCCGCCACAACCCGGCATTCCCTCTGAATCCACCTTCAGTCCAAACACTTGTAAAACTTCATCTTAAAGCTTCAAAGCCTTTTGGAATCTTGACAGAATCTCCTGAATTCTGTCCTACTATGACTTTGGGTTGTTAAATTGGCATACCTCATCTCTCATTGGGTCATGTTAAAGCTATAATGGGTGATTAGAAAGAGACAGAGACTGACCTCAATGTGCCCATCTTTTGTAACAATAGTATATAGAAACTCCATGAGTGGTGGAATTAGTAATTATGGTGCAGACCCTCATGTTGAGACCAATGTGGTTGGTGTTTCTTGGCAGCCCCTGGACCTAAGAGGGCACCTTTCCACTTGATTAATTAATGCCCACCTAAGTTTAGTCTAATCCCATGTAGGGTACCCTACAAGTTCTTAAAAAATGAGCATTAAGAGATTTGTTTATCTTCTTCTTGGTGCCTTGGGAGGTTTAAGAAAAGCAGCATCTGGAGATGGAGTTAAAACATGTGAAGACAATCATGGGCAATTGGATTATATAGCTTTTGGAAAGGAGTGGAGTCCCTCACTTCATTAGGTTGAATGTAAGCAAAGATGATATGTGTAACTCAATTTTTCTTTGCAGGCACATGTTTATAGTTTACAGACTTGAAAGCTTGACCCCGTAGTACCATATTCTACGACCTTAAAAAGTTATCACAACCAACAAGATTGCGGTGCAAAATGGTATAACTTTGGTAATAGTTATTATATCTTTTGTAACAGAAGTTACATCTTAATGAAAGATATAGTTTAAATCAAAAACGTATTTGTTATGCGAGTTGATTTGAATATCTATCCTTAGGAAAGTCATCTTCAACTCCTCTATTGTTGCCCTCCCTTCCCACCCCCACACATGCACACGCGCGAGCATATCTTTTGCCGAACGCCTTAAGAAATCAGAGCCATGTATGTAAACCTAGAATCTCAGGCCAAAAGGATTAACTACATTAATATAGTAACACTTTCCTTAAACTTCAAGAAACTCGTTTGTGGAGATAAACTCAATGTAGACCAACTGATCACTATGGGATTTGATCTCAAATCTTTGGTTCCATCTCACAGAAACTTTATGTATAAAGTTAATTAGCTCATTGTTTTCTGTATGAACTTGTGGTGAGGGAGGCTAAGTGGAGTTTTGGTGCCCTGGCCATTCAATCATGACCTACTTTTGACCTCATTTGACACTTCCCAAGCCATTAGATCCATTTTTAAAACTAGAATCTTGGACCAACAATTTTTTCGCTCCTCTACCTTTCAATTCTTTTGTGTAGCCATAGGCCACAAGTCCCCGACTCAATGTCATTGTTGCAAGCAGGAAGAACAGAGCTTTGTTAAACCCCACGTGGAAGTCGCCATCAGGAAGCTTTCATGTGGGGGCCTTGATTGGTATAATTTCTTGTTCATTCTTAGACAAACAACAAAAGTTAGTGAGATGTACGAGTGAAGTGACTTATATAGTTTGCTCTTTCCTTTGTCTTCATATGACTTT